>LZPO01045334.1:0-13400 GCA_001675575.1 Neotoma lepida | reverse complement strand
TTGAACTCAGAGATCTGGATGGATCTCTGCCTCGGGAATGCTAGGATTAAAGGCATGTGCTACCACTGCCTAACCTCTATGTTTAATCTAGTGGCTGTTTTGTTCTCTGACCCCAAATAAGTTTTATTAGGGTACACAATATTTTGGGGGACATAATATAATCACCACAGTACAGTACAGTATAGTATAATCTGTTAGAGGCCTGTTTGTTTTCTAAAGAGAGATAGAGAGTGGATTCGGATGGCAGGGGAAAAGGGAGATACTGGGAGGAGTACAGAGAAGGGAAACTATAATTAGACTATAGACTATATTATGTGAAAAATATCTATTTTCNATAAAAAGGAAATATTTAAAAAATAAGATAAAACAAACCTTTAAAAATAAATCTCAAAAAGTAAAGTGTGATTCCCACTGGAAAAAAATAATAACAGATTTGTTGATATTTATTCTATTACATTTTGATATAAAATGTAAATGACTCCATGGTGGTATTCTAAAATGAAGAAGTAATAATAATCCTTTGTAAACTCTTTAAAAAACTTAAGTACAGGGAATATTATGAAATTTATTTTATTATGCCAACATTTTCTGATATAAAAGTCAGGCAAAGAGTACAACAAACGAAAATTATGCATGAATGTCTGCAATTAAAAGGAATGTAAAATCCATCTGTGAAATGCCAGCAACCTTAGAATGGTCACCTATACTAATTAAGTGGAATTTATCACTGAAATTCAAGTTGAATCAACTTCATCTGTATGACACACCACATTAAAAGAACAAAAGTTTAAACTATGATCATCTTAATAGATACAGAAAAAATGTTTGACAAAATTCAACATCCTTTCGTCATAAAATACTAAATAAACTGTACAAAAGGAGTAGATGGGAATGCAACAACCATGTGTGANAAAATTGCAGTTGACACAACACTTAATGATAAAATGTTGAAAGCATTTTATTAAATGACCAGAAACAAGAAAAACAGTATCATTTTTCACACTCTTATTTGTCATATCACTGGGACATCTAGACAGGACAAGAAAAACGGACATACAAATGGTAAAAGAAGTAATGGTGTGTCTATTTTAGAGTGACATAATCAAATATGTGAAAATGTTTAGATCCCATGAAATCATGACAATTGATCACAGCTGAAATCACAATACAATGCCTGATGTTTATTCTTGACCTCCTCATCTGCTAAGTAAGGAGGAATCAAAGGATGTTTGTTAAAAATTAACATTTGAATTAAAAACACATACACACACATACATGCACACACACCACATACATGCACACAAATCCTATGGAGTTCCAGAAGAATCAAGGAAATATTTACTTTTTCTGTCTTTCAATGTTATAGGAAGCAGCTGTAGATGCAATGCAGGGCTACAGAGAATATTTTAAAAAGTTCTTCTTGCAACTGTACTTTTAGTGAATTATTTATGTTCTTGCAGGAGAACATTTTCATTTGTTAAAGCAGAGTGAACTACAAGAAAATGTTACTTTGAATTTTCATATCATGTTCTTTGAAAATAAGGTCACTGTGTATAGATGTGACCTGAAATAATTATGACCCCAAATCATAGGCAACAACAATAAAAATAAACAAATGGGATTACATCAAACTAAAAACTTTCTGCATAGCAAAGGATTCTGTAACTAGACAGAAGAGCCAAGATATTGGATTGAGAGAAAACATTTGAAGTCCATGTACTTTATAAGAGGTTTATATCCCAGACATATAAGAAACATAAGCTACGTAATAGAAGGAAAACCATTCTGTTGAAAATGTTCAAAGGACTTCAAGGGACAACATCACAAATGATGATAAATGTAGTTAATACANTGATGAAGTATTGATAAATGTTTTTTCATAAAAGGAATGCAAACATCACCTCATAACTGCTAGAATGTCTTTTAACATTAAGGTGAAAGATAGTGTTGGGGGGGCTGTGGAAAAAAGGGATCTTGTGGGCTGTTAGTAGGAATGCAAATATTATCATTATGGAAAACGATATATTAAGATTCCTCAAAATACTAAAAAGTAGATATTATTATTTGACTCTGCTTTCACTGCCAGGTACATATGCATCCAAAGGGCAAAGAAAAAAAATATCCAAGGAAACTTCTGCACTCCTGTGTTCANTGCAGCATTNTTCATGAGAGTAAAGATAGGAAAGTACTTAAGTATCTCCACCAGATGAATTTAGAAAGAGAATAGAGTAAATGTACTACTATACATATTTGTGGCAGGCTATTATCCAGCCCTAAAGGAGGAAAAATCTTTTATCAATATGGGTGATCTAGACAACATTATGTTAAGTGAGATAAGCCACATAGATGAAGACAAATACAGTGTGGCTTCTTTACCATATGACACCTAAAACATGGATGGATAGAACAAGGAACTAAAATGGTAGTTACAAGAGGCTGGGATAGAGGGTAGATAGGGGAAATGAGAATGCTACTCAAGAGTACAGACTTTCTGTTAGACAGCAAGAATAAACTATGGAACTATATTGCAGAAAATGATGAGTATAATAAATAATAATNTAATTTAAATATTTAAATCACTAAAAGATTATGTTTTAAATGCTCATTACACAGAAATAAAATTTGAGAGTTAGATTTATTCACTAGCCTCATTTATTTCACATTGTAAGCAGATAGAAAAACAATGTTACACTAAAATAATATATACAATTAATGTGCCAGTTAAAAATTTAAAACTTCAAAGGAGATAGATTTTTGATATACCTTGATATGAATCCATAATTTTTATGACATTTTATTACTTCTTTGAGAATTCATACAATGTATTTTAACCTTTTTCACTTGCTCCTTCAATTTCTCTTGAATCCACCTTCACATTCTAAACCACCCAAATCCCTGTTCTCTCTTTCATTATCAAACCTTTCCAGTTCAGATTGGGTTGCCAAAACACTCCTGTGTGTGGGATCTGCTGTGGGGCGTGGTTGACCTATCAACAGTCACACTTGAAGAAAACTTACTCTCCCTCTCTCAGCGCTATCAAACACCAATACATCCTCAGTTAGGAGTAGAATTTTGTGGCCACTTCCCTTCCTCCATGCTTAGATTTTGTCTGAATTGATTTTGCATAGGACTTGTGCATTCCATCACAGTCACTGTGCATTCATATGTGCAACTAGCCTGTGTATCTGAAAAACTGTTTCCTTGTAGTCTTGCTCTATCTCTGGCTCTTACAAGCTTTATGCTCCTCCATCTTCCTCAATCTCCCCTGAGTCTTGCAAGGAAAGGTTTGACATTCTGCTTAGGGTAGAGTGCTCTGAAGTTTCTTATTCTGTGTTTGTTGACCAGTTTTGAGTATTTGTGGTTGTCATCTACTGCATGAAGAAGCTTCTCCAATGAGGGTCGAGAGGTGCATTGATCTATGGGTATAATGTTATGTCATTAGGACACTGTTTAATATTATTTTCATTTAGAAGAGTAATAGCAGTTGATTTTTCCAAGGGCCTACAGCCTATCTGGACACACATTCTTTGTACTAATAACAGTGTTCATATGAGAAAGTGTTCCGTTACCTCTTTAACGTTCATATCATCATTGTTGCAGCAGAAGACATATCTTTCCAGGACAGTCATTAGTATAGTTTGAAAGGGTTTGTACCTTCTAGCACCATGAAAGCTATCCTGTAGAGATGAAGTACTCATTTGATTTCCAATGTTGTAGGATTCAAGTGTGTAGAGTCTTCAATGATCTTATTGTCAAGGACAAGAGCAATGACTATAATGGGCTATGTTTGGAGATCTATGGATCTCCATTGGTCAACAACTCAAAAATGATGAGTTTTACTAGTACTGAGGTTTTTACTAGCACTGAGGTTTTTANTTGCTAGTTTTTACTGTCTAGTTAAGGTATTGCCTGCCTTCATTGTGGGGTAACTCCACTTAAACTCTTTTTAAAGATATATATGTATATGTTTGAGGAAGCTTCTATAGTTGTAGGTTTCCATATGGCTTTTACAAAAAAGACCTTTGTATTGTGGGTTACATGGTGTAATGATGAATTCATACCTTTGGCTTTTTATTTTATCTTTTTCCATCCTTTCCATATTCTAACCACCTAGGAAAAACAGATTTCTTCTTTTTAAACTGAGTTATAGACAATGCAAAAAGGAAAACAATGTTTGCTTTTAAAAGTTTTTAAAAGTTCGGGATTTTCCAGACAAATATATAAGGTTTGGACAAATTTCAAAAGTGAAAGAAAAATGCCATGAAAAGTCAGAAGAGGAATATGATCTTTCCTTCATCATACTAAATAAAATATTCCCTGTGTTAAATATGGGAGGGGGAGCCCATTTCTTTGCAAAGACACAAGAATTAGAAATTATACATTGGATAGAGGATCAGATTCTGGAATATATACATAACTAAAGAAAAGTGAAAATCAAGGAAACAACCAACCACATTAAAATGGGGTATAGAGCTTCACAGAGTGTTCTCAAAATATGAAAGAGGAAACACTTTGTAAGTGTGGAGTTTGGTGGATGGGGAGATAGGAAGTATCTAGGAGGAGTTGGGAGAGGGGAAATGTGATCAGAATATATGTTTTTCAGTAAAATTATATCAGAATATAATTCTTTTAATAAAAAGAAAAGGTAAGGAGAAATAAAAACAGAAGAAAAAAAACAAATAATGTCAGTCTTAAGTGTTAATAGATCTATAGGTGAATGTAAGTGGTTNAATATATCCATCTATCAAGTGCTTCTCATAGGAAACCTCCAATTCAATGGTATATGAAATTGGCAAGAAAAATGGTCAAAAGTGAAGAAAAGATTTACCAAACCAAACTTCTAAAAAAGTGGTACTGGTTAGTTATATAATCTGGTGAAGTCAATTTCAGAAGAAACAATTATGAGGGGCATTACACAATGATTAAAAAGAAAGCCTATCAGGGCAAAATAGCAATCCTTAATATACATGCATCAAATAACAGAGCTTCAAGATGAAGCAAAATTCACTGGAAAGAAGAATAGGAGAATGAGAATTTTAACATATCTCGCTCAGAAACCAACCAAATAAGTAAATATAAAATCAGCAAAGACACAGAAGATATGCACAGCACAGCAAGTGGACAGGATGTAAGCATACACAGAACACTCCACTCAACAATGAATGAAACACACACAGAACACTCTACTCAGCTAAGAATACAAGAACACTCAGAAGGAACATTCCACTCAACAAAGGATGCAAGCACACATAGAACCCTCCACTCAACAAAGGCTGTAACACAGACAGAACACTCTGTAGATGGAAGTTTCTCTCCTGCTTGCCATTCCCAAATACCCAACAGTTGCTTCCCAGATAATTGACTTGGAGGCTTAATATTATTTATAGATGCTTGGCCAGTAGCTCAAGCTTATTACTAACTAGCTTTTACATTTAAATTAACCCACAATTTTTATCTATGTTTAGCCACATGGCTTGGTACCTTTTCTCAATGCAGCATTCTCATCTTGCTTCCTCTGCATCTGGCTGGCNACTCCTTGACTCCAACCTTCCTCTTCCCAGAATTCTCCTAGTCTGGTATCCCCTCTTATACTTTCTGCCTGGCTACTAGCCAATCATCAATTTATTAAACCAGTTTGAGTGACAAATCTTTACAGTGTACAAGAACATTATCCTACAGCAACACTCTACTCACCAATGACAAAACACATGCTATCAAGCTTCTATGAGCAGCTTCTGAAATAGATCAGTATTTGGGCAACAAATGAATCATGATTAAATGGATTGAAATTACCTTAGTTCTATTTATAAAATGTTTTATTTTGGTTATTTTAACATGTGTGTGTGAGTGCACTCGTGTGTACACATGAGTATAGGTGCCCATCTCAGTTTTGAATTATTTCCCTTTTAATTTTTACCTAAATTTTATTGTGGTCAGAGAAAATGATCTATGTGACATCCATACTCTGAAATTCATAAAGATCTATCTTATGGACCAGAAGATGTTCAGTTTTGATAAATTACCCACAGTTTCAAAAAGAATGCATGTTCTGAACTTATTGGGTAATATTGCATGCAACACAAGATAAAACTTGNTTTTTCACAGTTTTGTATGTCTCTAAAAAGAAGGTATAGAATTGAATGAAAACAAACATACAATATATTAGAATGTTAGCGAGTAATTAAATACAGAATTTTTTTCTTATAGCATATTAGTCATGAAGAAAGTATGCAAATAAACAACTTAATTTTCTACTGTACAAAAATTAAGATGAAGAACAGAATAATGTAAAGTGAGCAGAGAGAAAAAATCATAACAATAATAGAAGAAATCAATAAAACCGAGAAAAAGAAACAGGAAAACCAATAAAATAAAAATTGTTTTCTAGAAAGCCCTTAAAATTGATAAGCCTCTAATTAAAACTAAAATACACCATGTATTCATGGAACAGAAGAAAAAATACAGACATTATACCAAATGATTCTCAAATTCAATGAGTCTTACCAAAAACCCAGCTTGTTTTTCACAGATATGATGGCTGATCATACACTGATATGTAAGCATTAGAGATTTAAAGGCAGCCAGCCTACGGATTTTCACTCTTGAGTTATGAGAATGAACAATTGAATAAGTTACTATGTAAATATTATTGATAAAATTTTACTAACCTAATTTGCCAATCTGGCTTGCAAAATTATAATATAAAAACAAACAAAGCCAAGTGTGCTTAACAGGTGACATTTATTATTTCCTACAGTATCTCAAAAGTAGAACATATGGCAACAGTCTTTCAGAAATGAAACTTCCTGCGATTTTGGATGGCTATTGCTGACCATTCCTTATAAGTAGTAGCAAAACGATCTTCAAACTCAAATCAGTGTGTTGTCATCTCATCATGGGATTTATGGAAGCAAGTTACAATTCAGTTTTAGTGTCTGCAGCAATTTCCACATTAAGGCATTCCCAGGAATAAAAAAAAAACTGAGAAGTTGAGGTAACACACCAGCTCTCACCAGGTCACCAGTTAAACCTCCCATGCCNCTCTGTCTCCATCACATGACAGAGAGTGAACAGTGAAAAAAAATACTTTTATAAAAAATCCCACTGGACTCCGAAATTACATTTACTTATGTGATCTTTCAAGGCATGTTGGTAAAGTTACTAAGTTTCTGAGGAGCAGAAGTAGATAACAGGAGTTAAGGCTCAAGACCATGCATTCATTGCAAAATACAATCTCTAGGACGTCATTGCATTGAGTGTCATAAAACACATTTAAAGCTTGTTATGTAAGTCAACAGAATATGTATTTTCTTTCTAATTCTGGAGGATTTCATAGGCACAGTGAAATCAGTTTTCATACAAAGGGAGTAAATATCAGATTCTCAAACTACATGGANGGAAGTTAACAATTTTATGAATAAATCAAAATCAACTATTTATATTAATAATAATGTCAGTAGTGAAAATTAAGGTCTATTATTTTACAGATTCTCAAATATAAAACATTTACATGAGCACTTGTATGTATGACAAAATATAAAACAAATANGAAGGGAAAAGGTAAATGAACAACTAAACCTAATTTGCATATAATGATGTTATAAAATACCATTTTACTTTTGTCTGTTAATTCATAGTCCTATTGTTTTAAGGATCACTTTCCCTTTTAAGACACAAGAAATACAAAGTGCAATGAAAACTTTCAAGTGACCNCTTTTCTAATTAAGGGCCAGGAC
The DNA here is from genome assembly GCA_001675575.1 of Neotoma lepida. Lineage (NCBI taxonomy): Eukaryota > Metazoa > Chordata > Mammalia > Rodentia > Cricetidae > Neotoma > Neotoma lepida. The sequence continues at coordinate 5,664 of LZPO01045334.1, read as the reverse complement.
ACTGAAGATCCCTAGACATGCTAGTTGCCTTNGACTCTTCCTGTTTATGTGATAGNATGCATCTGCNGTGGATAAATGGTAAAAAATACATCAGTTTTTATAATAAGGTGAAGCNTTAGTCCATTAACATTTATCTCTATTATATCTATTTAGTAAATATGTACTTTAAAAAGGTATAAATGTGAAGAAAATACAGAAAATGTAGGCTCAAAGTGTAGCTTCTTTTATGCTTCTTGCTCTATGAATCTAATTTGTTGCTGAGCTGGACCTCATGCAGAGCTTGCCGGAGCAATGAGGAACCAGGAGCCCAAGAGCAACAAAGCAGCATCAACATCCACTATCCAAAATTATACAACAGCTGTAAAGCCATCACCACCATCACAACAANACCCAACCAACCAAACATACAAAAGGCCAAGAAGTAAAGGAGAGAAAAAAAAGGTGTTAAGCCAAACCTTTCAAGAAATACATGTTGTAAATTAGCCTAAAATCTCTATGACTGAACTCAAAGGCACTTTCTGAAGAACGCNTTTTCCCTTACANNCAGCAGAATTTATTTATGCATGTTTGTGATATAATGCAGTGTTTCCCTGTTTCTGAAGCACAATCTCACTTTAAGGAAGCATCACATATTTGCAACTAAGCCCCAGGAGTGGTGATCTAGCCTGTGAAATTATATATATAGAAAAAAAGGAAAGTCATTTAGCTGCTGAACTTTATGGCCATTTCTCCCCATTTCCTCCCACTCATCTACTAGAGGCAACACCAGACAAGCCATGTAGAAAAAATTAAATAGCCACATGACAACAGTAACCTACTTTGGATGCATTGGGCAGACTGAACATAAAAAGTGAGTTTAGCATGGAGATGTGTGGACTCACAACATGTAACCATTTTCTCTTCTCTCTGATCAGTCAGTACTCATACTTAGTTAAACTTTGTGTTTGGAGGATATATGAAGAAAGCAGAAGGGGGAAGTAAAATTAGATTTGGGTTTGGATAGATGTCTTTTCCTCAATTTTGTTAGAACATGCACCTTTAGAAGCGGGATCATCTCTGTCATCATCTATTATAGGGATATCTGATGTGTTTTTGTCATTTTGCCTTAAGCGGTAACTCTTATAAGCACGCTGGATGATGGTTGCTGAAACTGCCTCTTGTTTGCGTTTCAAAGTGGTTGTAATTGGTTCGTACGTGATTTTGAAAGGGTTTGCTAACATAAATCCGGATTCTATCTCTGAAAGGATTTTCTCCACTCTCTCATCTTCTCCCATCACTCTTTTCGTAAAGGCAAGTAAGATGTCAAGGCAATGAATTCTGTCTCCTGCGGCCATGGGGAGATCCATAGCCACCAGCTGGCCCTTGTTTGGTTTTGCCATGAAAAGAGGAGGATCAAGAGCAGCTGCAAAATCTGAAAGCTTGCTAGAGTCTATGTACTGGGTCCTATCAGGGTCAAACCTGTTCCATACCTGAAAGAATTTCTTAAAGTCATCTTCACTCAAGGTCCTGTTTTTTTTCTTAAAAGGAATGCTTAGAAACTCCANGATCAACACGATGTACATATTCACAATGATCAGCCATGCTATGAGGATGTAACTGACAAAATAAAAAATCCCAACAGCAGGGCTCCCACAATCTCCTTTGACCTGAGTGCCAGGATTAATTTTATCAGGATCACAGTCAGACCATTGGCTGTTGAAGATTGCATTCAGCATGCCATCCCAACCAGAAAATATTGTAACTTGAAAGAGACAGAGCATACTGCTTCCAAAAGTCTCAAAGTTGGATACATCATCAATTCCAGCTTCTTTCTTAACATAGGCAAAGTTGNACATTCCAAAGATGGCATAGATGAACATGACCAGGAAGATGAGAAGACTAATGTTCAGCAGTGCTGGGAGTGACAGCATCAAAGGAAGCATCAGATCGTGGAACACCTTTGGTCCTTTCCCGGGATGCAGGATGTGGATGACCCGAGAGAGAAGTATCAGTTGCACAAGTGAAGGAGGCACCAAGTATTGTCCAATTGTCAAAGGCAGCAACAACCCTTAGTGTGAGAAGAGATACAAGTAGGCACCAAAATTACCCCAATGCAACTATAAATAGAAAACAATTTATTTTGCAAGTAATCTAGTTTTCTAAGGTTCATGAATCTTCTGCCAAACTAACACTTAAATTAACCTGTCTCATGTAACAGCATTTTGAATACTGGGCTACATAAATATTAATTGTACCAATGACTAGGCTATGTACCAAACTCAGAAGACATTTTTCCACATCACAAGGTACTTCTGAAATCACAGCTGACCAGAATATACACTGTAGCTCAATAGTCAAAATTTTTCTGAACATTGTTGGATTAAAGAATTTTGCTCAATCTCATACTGAATGCCTTAAAAATGTATCATGTAAATATGGGGAGATGAATAATATAAATTCTCTCAAAGATTTTATAATCCNTTCTTATGATAGTTAATTAAAGGTGAGTGGAATGCAACACAGCAAGACATCATTGGTAATTATGCATATAAAAATATATAACATTTAGTGAATCATAGATTGTAATCTAATTTGTTTCTTTTATAAGTAGTATTTCAGGCCAAAGAACTTTAAATGTGAGTAGAAGCTGTAAGTATTTCCTTATAAATTCATGTTGGTTTTTTTTGTTTTTTTTTGAGACAGGGTTTCTCTGTGTAGTTTTGGTGCCTTTCCTGGAACTCACTCGGTAGCCCAGGCTGGCCTCCAAATCACAGAGATCCGCCTGCCTCTGCCTCCCGAGTGCTGGGACTAAAGGCGTGCGCCACCACCNCTCGGCCATGTTGGGTTTTGGTTGCGAAATGTCATGAGGCTTTGGTATATCTGCTGAGAGGAAGTATCATGGNTCACACTTTTGTTAACATGCGCATTCCATAAGATGACATTTTTGTGTGGTTCTATCATGTCTATATTCCCTCTAAAATATGTCAGTGACTCTTTCCCCCTAGCCAAATACCCATCTTTCCCCAATCTTCCAAGCTCTTCCATTATTCAAGAGGCCAGCTCATTTAACTGTGCACAAATTTATTGACATGNTCACTACCAGGAAATTAAACCCCTTATCTGAAATCTGTTCTCCTGATGACATTATTTTCCATGAAACACTCTCAAAAGCAGAAAGCATATTCNCTTCCACTCTACATTTCTCAGACAAAAAGATAGAATGAATATCTTTGTACTTTTCCAGCAAGACTCCCAGGCACATTTTGTCCACTCATTTTTATTGAGAGGTAAGACAGATTTCTGACTCTCTGTGGATCATGCTACCCCACTCAGTCCTTTCTTATCCTGTCCTGGCTCTNTGAATCACACCATCATCATCACTTACNCTCAGCTGAAGGCTTTATTTAGTATGTGGCTCATGGCCTCCTTGTTCACCTCCGCCTCTCCCTCAATAAACCATCCAATGGCTCCCATCAGTCTTCCACCATCTCAATTNAATAATATTCATTATTTTCCTTCAGTTACCTACATCAGTGCCTTGGCCAAAAGACTGACCCAGAAGAATGGAGCTTCAAGATTTAACAACTTTCTCTATGGCTCATCTTCTCCTTCCTGCTCACTCCTTTAATTCCTGCTTCACTATAGTTCTGTAATTCAGTTGTTTTCTTCCTGTTGCCTGCCCCATTTCTGTGTATTTTCTACCAATCTTCTTGTATTTTTCTCTCAGTAGTCAGTAGCATGAATTCACTATTCTGCTGAAAGAACTGAAAATTCTGAAAGTAGGAATTTGTTTTCAGGAAGGTAGTTTATTTATATTTTTTGTTATGAAAGTTCTGGTTAATATCATTAGCCCCTTTAAAATGTTTTTCTTTTATTTTTTGAGATTATAATCTAATTACACCTGTTTCTCTTCCCTTTCCTCCATCTAAACCCTCCCATTTACCTGTCTTTTCTCTTTTTCAAATTCATGGCCTCTTTTTACACTAATTGTTGTTACACACACACACACACACACACACACACACACACACATTCCTAAATACATAAATACAACTCTCTTAGTCTGATAATATTACTTGTATATATGTTTTCAGGGCTGACCATTTGGTATTGGGTAACCAATTGGTGTGCTCTTCTCTGGGAAAACTATTTCTCTTACTCTCAGAATTCCTTTGTTTTCTGTAGTTCTTTGTGCAGGATAAAGCTCTCCTTGGCTTTCCTTCATAGAGCACCTATCATCCTTGTTGAGCTAATGCTTAAGCAGTCACACTGGTAAGATTATGTGGGTGTAGCCTCTAACATTCCTAGNAGACATCATCTCACAGCAAACTACCTGATTCTCCAGCTCTTACAACCTTTCCTGCCCCTCTTTTGCAATGATTCCTAAGCCTTAGGTGCGGAAGTTGACATCATTAACTCTTAAACTCTACATACTATCATGGAAATCACATTCTGGTTATGCAGAAGCAAACACCAAGTAAACTTCTTTATGCCTGAAATAATTTTGCCCTAAACTCAGTGCATGTCTATGCCCTTACCCAGTATGTCTCTGTTTAAATTTACTTATATGATGTTTTCTCTGACCACCAGTTACTGACAAGGTACTCTTCCCTATGTCCTGTGTTTTAGTACTCCCTGTTTCTTACATAACAAGAATGTACTGCTCTGCATATGTATCCTCTGAGGGTCTGTAAGTTATGTATATATATAAATGATTCCTAACGTTTAGATGCAGAACCCCATCTGTTTAGCAAGAGGATTAATGAAATGTTTTTGTCAACAAAGAGTGAGATTACCCAAGTAAGAGAAAACTAGAGACAAATTCATTAAACCTAAAACTATGAGACTTGGGGTAAAATCCTTTAAATCATAAGATACTAATGCTGCAAAGTTGGGGAAATTTTTTGAAATTTAAAAGCAAGGAATCTTAGTGAGTTTAAATGTGATGCCATTTTAATGCACAAAGCTCCTTCTCCTGGCAGCCTCGAATGTCACAAATTACAGATTACCAGGTAGGTATCGTGTGTTTGTGACATACATTATACGCTTTTTAACACATGAAACATTTTCTCACCAAGAAAACAGTGATTGTACATATACACTGCAAACAGTAATTCATTCTTTTGGGGGAAGAAAATGATCTCATTATTTTGCTTCTCAAGGGGCACTCTCTCGGTAGGCATTGTGATAGACTGAATTAATACTATAAAGGAAAATTTGACAAGAGCAAGCCTTACCTGTAATGGAGAAAATGACCACCATAAAATCATGAACATTCCACACATTGGTGAAATAGTGGCAACGGAAGGCAATGAGCTTCAGTATGCATTCAAGAGTGAACAACATGACAAAACCGGATTCCATCCAGTAGACAGCAGTTTCCATTTGTACACTCTGCTCATCGTTTTGTATCATAATGGTTGTTGCTTGGAAACAGATAAGAACCATGATGATAATATTAAAGACACGATGTGTTACTAGGTCAAAAACGAAGCCTTGGAACTTGTTCTGTAGGTGAAGAGAAATGCAATATCTATTAGCAAGTTACTTAAATATTTATATACATAGTTCCTGGATTCTACAAGTTCCCTCTTAAAATAATATAAAATCCTTTGCCAAAAAATGTATTTTATAATTTTGTGTCAAAAACTATATCTATCTACCTATCTATCTCTCTATATCTAT
>LZPO01045332.1:7160-17439 GCA_001675575.1 Neotoma lepida | reverse complement strand
TACGTTCATGTCCCTGGCTGTTGTGGACTTGCCTGCCTGGGTCACTTCCAGCACTTCCCCAGGGCTCTCTGCTCCAGCACGTGTTCTTACCCTGCAGCCCTCCTTGCAGGACCCCTCTGATGACAGTCCTGGCATGTTGTCTCTATGCTTCCTTGCTTCTAGCGGCAGCTGGTGGTTTNNGTTGTCTCAGATCCCAATCTCCACTTTTCTCTCAGAATCTCCATCTGAGAGAAGGGGATGAGTTTTGGCAGTTTTCTCCTCATATCTTGTTTGAACTGTATGTTCAACAAACAACCGTGGAGGTCTTATTGTGTGGCAGGTGTGGATGTGGAGACAGAGACATAAGATAGAATTTCTAATCTCAGGAGAACGTCACTTGCACAGTAGATTGTCTCCAATTTTGAGGATAAGGAAAATCTCCTTGCAGATTGAGGTACTTAAGATTTTAGGAGGCAAGTAAAATTAGGAAGAGATTAAATGCAAACCCGTATAATTCTTATTTGTTTTATCTCTGAGATAGAGTGTTCAAGACAGCACACCAAAGAAAGCATCACTGACGTCCTTCATGTCTTTAATTACTAACAACGGTTGTGNGGCATGTGCTTTCCTTTTACCTACCTTTTCTCACTCAATACAGATTTCTCTGGGTCTTTCTTCCCTGACATTTCAANGAAATACCCATAAATTTGCTCTGTTTTGCTGAAGACAATATCCATGTGAAAACATCTTGCTGGTTTCTAGCTCCCCTCCCCCAAGTGTGCAATGCTTTTCTGATTTCTTGATTCAGAATTGTTAACTCCTGCACACTCCATCCCACAGATAACTCCCCAAAGCTCACACCATCAGGCCCTTCTCACACAAATACCACTTCCCTCCTTCCTAGCAGCTGTGGGAGTGCCATTTTAAGGTCCTGGTTTACGTCTCCTCTGATTCCCTTATTTCCTTAAAGCCTAGAGGCAAAAACCCCCTCTTACTGCAGTGCCATCTGCTTTACTCTGTTTTTATTCCCAACACCCAATTTCCTTCTTCCTAATTATCCCCAACAGGAGTGACTCATAATTTTTATATACTGGAGTGAAATTTCTTGTAGCTGGGAGAAAGCACACAAAACTAAATTTTCATTTACTGAAATCCCTTGTTCCCTAAAATCTAAAGTGAAGGTAATTCACTAATGGGGACAGATTAATTTACCTAACCCGAGAAAACAATGCATTCCTCTTTTAAAGCACAGAGATTTTGTGTGTATGCGGTGAGCAGTGTATTCACAAGGCTCCAAGGCGTTCATAAGGAGGAAAAGAAAGTGAGCAGTAACNGGTGCTGTTGGGGAACGTCGAGGAAGCTGCTAGGAGGAGGAAATATTGGAAGTGGGTGTTGGAAGACTCCAAGAGGCAGAAGGGAAAACTTTCTAGGGAGACGGCACAACGTGTATAGAAGGAGATGGTGTTTATCATGAGGCACACTTAATAACCACTGTTACAGTGATCTCCCCCTGGAACAGTGGCTCTCAGTTTAAGGTGATTTAGTTCCATGGGAGGCTTTTGGCAGTCTTTGGAGACATTTCTGATGGTCACGACTAGGAGCAGGAGTGTGTGTACCCGGCATCTAGGGTATAAGCCAGGATACTGCTCAACATCCTTCAATACATAGGATGGCCACCACACAAAAAGTTTTCTACATCCATGTCAGCATTGACACAACTGAGTAAGGCAAGGCTCCTGAGGCCTGAGACCTTGCCTGTTTCATTCTCGACCACGTCTCTATGATCTAGCAGGTTTGCAATCATCGTTGACACTCATGTGACATTTTTTTGAGAGATCAGAGACAATAGATATTTAGAATTAGAAACTGAGGCCTAATTAAAGGGTATTTGGAAAATCAGGTGGTCAGTGAGATAGAGAGAAACCAGGAAGGGCATCTTGTGGCCTATTCAGGAATCCTCTTTCATTGTCTAGTCCCTGGAAGACCACTGGAGGATTTTATGCAGGAGACTGTTACTACCTGACTTATGTTTCAGTAAGCAACAAAGTAGCGGTGGGAAGAGCCCACTGCTCTTCACTTAGTACCACTGTTACAATGGTCACCCACTAGAACAGTGGCTCTCTGCTTATGGGGTTTTGTTTCCCGGGAAGCATTTACTTAGTAAGGAACTATGATCCTGCAGGCCAGATAGTCTGGTTACCCCCCCCCCCCTTTCTCTCATCCTCTCTCTTTTATAATTTATTTACCTGTATTTTATGTACATTGGTGTTTTGCCTGCATGTATGTCTGTGTGAANGTGTCAGATCACTTGGAACAGGAGTTATAGACAGTTGTGAGCTGCCATGTGGGTGCTGGGAATTGAACCCAGGTCCTTTGGAAAATCAGCCAATGCTCTTAACCACTGAGCCATCTCTCCAGGCCCCCCTTTTTGTTTGTTTGTTTTTGTTTGTTTGTTTGGTTGGTTTTTTTGAGACAGGGTCTCTCTATGTAGCCCTGGCTGTCCTGGAACTTGCTCTGTACACCAGGCTGGCTCTAACTCAGAGATCCACCTGTTTCTGGCTCCCAAGTCCTGGGATCAAAGGCATGTGTCACCACTGTCCAGTCTTGTTACTTTTCTTTTGCTGTGACTGAACAACTTTGGGAGGAAAGGGTGTATTTGGCTTATACTTCCAAGTCAGTTTATCAATGATGGTAGTCAAAACAAGATCCCAAGGCAGAATCTTGAAGCAGAAATCCTGGAGGATGGTTGCATGCTGAGTCATTTCCTGGATCCCTCAACTTTACTCTAAGAATATAGTTTAGAATCACCTACTTAGAGATGGTACTTTCTACAGTAAACTGGGTCCTTCTGCATCAATTAACAAGCAAAACAATCCCCACAGACAGGACCATATACCAACCTGATAAACACAGCTACTCAGCTGAGATTCCTTTTTCAGAAGATTTGGGCTGTGACAAGTTGACTGTTAATACTAACAAGGACACCAGAGATGGTGAGAACCTAGACTAAAGCTCAGCAGAGGAGAGANAGAAAATGGGACAAATGGGACACATGCCAAGGACTTAGAATTGATAGGATTTGGTGACTAGTTGAGTGTGGATGATAGGATGAGGTTTTTGACTTGGGTATTATTACACAGGATAAAAAAGACAGGAAGAGAATCAGGGTTTGTACGTTTGTATTTATGAGTTTGTCTTTGAACCCTTGTCAAATCATTAATTTAGATCCCCACATTCAGTAGACATTTGATTAATCCATTACCTAAGCTTTGAGAATATTAAGATAAATAATCCTAATTCTTAAAATGTTGCCATGTCCATAGTCTAGTCACAATAGCTGAAATGGAAACAACCCCTGTCCATTGATAGGTGACTGGATAAACTAAATCTAGTGTACTCATAAAAGAGAGTCTTATGGAGGGAGTTATTGGAAAGAATGAAATAAATACATACTATACAATGAACCAAACTTTTGAAAATATGCCAAATGATGAAAATTAGTTACAAAAGGTAAGATATTTAATGACATACTTACATGAAATATACAAAATAAATAAATCCATAGAGANAGAAACTATTAATGGTGGACAGCAGCCAAGGAAGGAGGACAATGGGGAATGATTGCTTAATGGACATGAGACCTCTTTTGAGGATGATAAAATATTCTGGCTCTAGGTGGTGGTTANGGTAGTACAGCACTGTGAATGTATTAGAGGACACAGAATTTTACACATTAAAGGAGTTAACTATACTTTAAGATAGTTAATTCACATAACAAAAACCATTTTGGAGTTTCAGTTGAACACATCACTCCCTTTATTATTATAGGAAGCACTCAGCTTATAAGAAATGCAGTGAATCAATGGGGACAATCTATAATTGTCTCTGGTGATACACAGTGTTCTTCAAACTGAGAAATTGTCTGGATAAAGCCCCAGCAACAATGAAAGCCTATGGCAGGAGCCAGAGAGAGTGAAGTGAGTTAAGAAACCATTTTCTCTATTTTTATGGTCCTGATTGCTACACTTCATGTGAGGCATAATGGAGTTATTCTTGAGACATAAGTGGTTCTGTCAATGTCATGTGACCAGCCAATGGCAGAGGTCTGAAATAGGCAGGTTCACCAGGTCTTGGAACTTGAATCTTTTTCCTTTTATAGCCTTGATCCCCAAGATATTGTCAGAAANTAAAGGCAAATGATGGCAGTAATAAGTAAGGTTACAGAATTCAAAATTTGTTTAAAAACAAGTAGTGCAAACTTAAGATACTGCCTAAATTTCCTTCAATGTTTCAGATGTTTTCTTGATTTTAAGATATTAAGAATTCTCAAATATCTAACTTGTTTTTTAAAAAATAAGGAATAGGAGGAGGCTCTGGAGATGGCTCAGTTGGTAAAGTGTGGTGTAACCTGAGCTCAGATAAATACACAGTAAATAAATTAAAAAAGAATTGGCAACAAGTTTATGGAGGAAATAGTAANGAAGGGGCAGCATGGTTGCCACAACCCATTAAAGACAAATCGCCAATGCAAAATGATGATCTTTATTCTTTTATTTTCTGTTCTTTTTTTAAAAAAAACAAAAATGTTGATTTTTATATGTTTATAAACCTTTGGGATATGGTAACAAAAAACTAGAAGTGCTGAGTAGTCAGGATAGCTCCATCCCTTAGAAAAAGAATAGATACACGCCTAGTTTTCCAATGAGTGAATCATTCTTTNTCTTGTCTAGCAAAGCATGTATGTAAACATAGGTACTGATAGAACAGGGGATATGTTGATGAGAACTGGCTTTGAGTTGTTCATAGTTAAGTGTGGCTATGTAACAAATAAACAATGTATAGAGATTAGTATTAAAGGTCTTTGCATGGGAAAACAGAAATGAGACGTTTAACTTAGCTAGAGAATATTAAGGTCATTCCCCAAGGGATGAGGAAAAGTCTTGATAGGCCAGAATCTGCTGGGTTTGCATTCCAAGAAATAAGCAAGAAAATTAAAAAGCACAATAATATGGTACAATCAAGTTATTTCCTCATTTCCTCATTAAGTATGAATTTAATGCTTTCTATGTCTCAAACACTGTGGCAAGCATTGAGAATCTAGCCAGAAGTTTCTTGCCCTCATGATCTTATAGTCTAACAAACAGACAGACAGACAGACAGACAGACAGACAGACAGACATTAAGCAACCTGGGCAGTAAACTGATGAACTGTCTTTCAGCAAGCATACAGGATGTATGGGACATGCGACAAAGGCGTGGTACACAAAGAGGATCTGTAAAGAAATGACAAACTCAGGGGCATCTCAGCTAGCCTGCTAGAAAAATAGACCACACACCAGGTAGCTTAAAAAAAAACAGACACTTTTCTCTGTTGTTTCTGAGAAATCTAAGATCAAGGTGCCAGTGGATTGGTCCCCAGTGAGGATCCTCTTTCTGGCTTGCAGAGTGGGGACAGATGAAGAAAATGAGCTTGCCTTGGGATGTGAGACTCAGAACAGAGAATGAATCACAATTGACTTCTGGGTTTCTGCCTTGTTGTAGTAACATTTTTGAAACAAAGAATCCCGGTGGAAAAGAAGATATGGAGGTTTGAAAAAAAAATGATGAGTTATCTTGTCTGTTGGTGTATTTTGTTTGAAATGTTTGTGTGTAATTTCCCATGGCTGAAATGTGGGTCATCAGTGTTGACCTTATATACGTAATTATCTCAGAATACTATTATTAGTGTTTATACCACTTTCTTGATTTGACATATTCACATCTTAACTTTCCTAAATTCTTTCATAATACTCATAGTCTTTGTTATTTTTTCTGGGTCTTGTAATGCATTGATGTTTTTCTAGATGCGCACATGTGAAACCTCACTTCCAATTCTCCTACAGTCTTAGTTCCAATTGTAAAGTAATTTTGTTCCATTATGAATTCTTGTTTCACCCTTGTTATGTTGCCACCTCTATTGTNACTCAATAGGAAAGAAAAATTTTATTAAGATACCATAATGTATCAGATATTCAAAAGTGGTCAGAGTATAAGACTACCAAAAGGACAAATAAGAAACCGAAATGACAGACTATGGTGTACAGTGGCAGTCCTAATGAAAGATTAACCAACTGAAGTCACGAAAGTCAAGGAAAAGTTTACAAGAAAAGCAAAACTCCAGCTAAGTAATAATGATGACTAGGAATGGCATGACAGAGAAGAAAGAGGAGGAGGTGGAAAGAGGCAATGGGCCTGCATTGCAAACGAAGCCTCCATCCACAGTTACCATAGCTAGAGTAGAAACTGTGTAATGGAAAGTTGTAGAAAATAAGGCTCCATCAGGAGCAGGCCAGCACTCCGTGATAGGAATGCATTGCACCACACAAAAACTGGCACTCCAACTTCCTAGCTACTCTTGCCACTTCTATTATCTCTTTGATGTTTGACAAGAATTTACTTTACATAGTGTTTAGAATGATCTTTCAAAGCATGTCCTATACATTATCCATTTAGCCATAACAATGTTCCTTTGGGATATGCTTGACACNTTTGTCAATAGCAGCAAGCAGCCAACTTGATGCCCTATGTCTTCCAAATCAAGTTACCAAGGCCTCATCATTCATCTATCCACTTTATGCATTTCTGCCAAACTAACTACGTTACAATTATGATTCTCCTGCTCAAAAACTTTCATTGGCTCCTTAGGTTCTACATCAGCAAGAAGAGTCTCTTGCTTGACATTGTAGAGAGTATCTGTAAAAATTAGGACCAGCGTATGTATCTAACCTTATTTTCTACTAAACAAAATGCTTCGTATTTTCTATTGCTGCAGAAGAACTGTCCTAAAATTAAGTGGCTTTCAAAAGCAGCATTATTATGTCTTTTGGTTTATGGCTCTGGAATTCAAGNAGGGCTTAGATGGATCATTATTCTGCTTTACCTTGCATTGGCTGTGGTCANTGGGGATCATCTGGCAGTTGGTCTGGTAGGAAGTATCCAAGATGGCTTGTTTACATGTCTGATGCAAAGGCTAACTAGAAGGCTAGGCTCAGCTGAACTGTTGACTGAAATGCCTATATTTGGCTCCAAGACAAAAGTGAGCTCTCCCACCTTTGGTGTCCGGAAATAATCTTTAAGAGAGGAAAGTGAATACTGCAAGACGTGCATTCTATCCTTGGAAGTTTGATATCATCACTTCCATTGTATCCTGTGATAAGGACACACACATTGCTGACTGAGATACAAGAAGACAGGTGTTATATAGTGTGATCACCTGGAGGCAGGTTTCATTCAGGAGTGCCCTTTGACTTGACGGTATTCAAATGAATTTTCATTGCACTCACCTGTGCAGCATCTGGAGCCCTCNTCGTTTGTATCTTTCCACTGGATTACATCCTAACACTCAAGGATTAGTTGAGTTTCACACTGAACATTTTAAATCTTTCAGCAGATTCTCTAGTTTTCAAAAACCATTTTCCTCATTTTTGAGAGGTAGTACCATTTTTTAGTCTGGTAGTTGGAATATAAAGATAAAGACTGAGTTGAGGTATTTGTACGGAAGAATTCACAGCTTTGGGTGTCTGTTTTAGGTAGTGAAGGCCAGCGGTATGGACCAGAGATGACATAGTCTCTGTGCTCTCCATAGCTACCGTTCATAGGATTAAGAAACATCAGATGAGCAGGGTGGTTGGGAGGGAAGACTAAGTTCCCTTANAACATGCTACTCTGGAGGTGTGGTGGGAAGACACCTAAGGAATCTTGCAAGTAGTAAGGGAAGAGGGATGGGATCTGGGAGGGAGGTAGGAGGAGAGAGATAGAGGTCTGGAGTTTGCTGGGGAGGAAATCCTCATTGAAGCTGTGAGATTCAATAAATAGTCTAGAACAGATTGTGTGAAGATGAATTTAAAATTATTTAAGGATAGATTTGATGATGATCTTTGTAACAGAAGGTAGACGAGGATTTTGAGAAAAGAGAGAGAGGAACAGGTGTAGGGATAGTAGGTTTCCCTGATCCACAGGAGAATGAGGTTTCAAGACAGAAAAGACATCAACTGTTATATGCTGCAGCAGAACTAACAAAGATGTTGACATTACAGGCACTAAGATGCCATGGACTTATGGACTATTGAGAGAGTAGTCATTCAAAGAAAGCCAGGTTATGTCCACCATGAATTAGCTGTGGGGTGAGGAAGCAGAAGCACTAGGATCACTTTTTTCACAAGTTTAGCAGTAAAAGTAAAACTAGAACATCTCTACAATAGATTTATAAACCAGCTACTTCCTTACTTATTTCTTTAACATTTTATGGTGCCAGAGATTGAAGTCGGGGCATCTTCCATGCTAAGCAAGTCTTCTACCATTGAGCTACGTCTCTAAGGCCTATAAGCAAAACTTCTAGTGTTAAATGTTCTTCTCTGATGATGTCATTAAGGGGAGGGGTGTGTGTGTGTGTGTGTGTGTGTGTGTATGTGTGTTCAATGCATAATCCAGCAAAACCTGCATTAACCTCACTAGAGGGACATTATTTCCTGTTACTTCCCATGACTCCAAAGTAGACTTAGAGAATGCATTTTTTAAAAATATGTTTATTTATTTTATTTCATGTGTATGAGTGCTTTGCCTGAAGGTATGTTTGTGTAACCGGTGTGTTCATGGTGTCCACAAGGCTAAAAAGAGTGTGTCAGACCTCCTGAAACTGGAGTTCTGAAGAAACAGAACTGGAGACAAGTATCTCTAATTGAAACACACTGTTTTGAGCCTTACTTGATACAGATTTTTCTTCTCTCTCCTTCCTCTTTCTTTTCTCTCTCTCCTCCCTTCCCCCCTTTCCTCTCTCCCTACCAGCCTTCCTCTACTCTCTCCGTATCCACCTCCCTCCAGCAAGCAACGTGGACAATTTTGTGAGATTCTATCTTTAGAATTTCAAGCTAGTTCCCCCTCCACCTCTCTCTCTCTCTCTCTCTCTCTCTCTCTCTCTCTCTCTCTCTCTCTCTCTGTACTAGGCTGGGGGAGGAGGGGTAACAAGAATGTGGTCTGTGAGCCTGTATCCCAGGAATCATTTCAAACCAAACAGTTTCTAAGTATTTGATGTCTGAAAGCCTGGGAATGGGGGCAGGGAGTGGGTAGAACTTTGGCTGAGGGGCCATTTGTCATTTCCTGGGAGGTGCTCCACACTTAACCCTTCAGGGGAGGGCTTTTAAGTAGAGTCTAGGCTTTGGCCAAAGCAGGTCCAGACCCAGGCTACTTCTTTTTGCTTTTCAGAATCTTGTTTTCTTTCCTTACATTTCTTGCGAAGATGGTTGCCTTCTCTCCAAGGGAAGCAGGTAGCATTGTCACGTGGANATTGAAGGCCAACTAGAGCATGTTGCTTCTGTGTTCTCACACTTACATGTGATAATCCAAGACACATACACAGACAATGCCACACTGTACTAATANCTTTTACACGTGAATTAGTGCATAGAATTATGCTNTATGTATGTTTTCACAAGAAAATCTTNACAAAACCAAGTGAGTGCCTGGCCTTTATCTGGAAGGTGCTGGACAAGAAAGGGTTACGCNAGCCTGTCTCGTGACGTGTAACAGCTGTAGGAAAGTACAGCATCTCCCTCACACTCAGCTCTGAGTNGTACAAAATAACTCNCCCCCGTCCCATCCCCCACTGCCTCCCTCTGCTTGCTAAGGTTCCCTGCAAAGTTGAAATCTGGTGTAAACAAAGGCAGCCTTTGGGATGGCTAAACACAAGATGGAGTTAAGAAAAGCAGGCAGCAGTTCCTTTGCAGNCTTCCAGAAGAGCCGTTTGTGGGTTGTTTTCTGAAAGTGAGCATGCAAGGTGAGTAGTGGTGGCCTTACAAAGAGACTAAGGGAGAGCTGAAGACCCCAAACCAAAAATCACCTGCAAGCCAGGAAGGTCCATACATTCAATTATGTGAACAACTCTGGGCAGCTTTTTGCTGTACACAACTCACAGTAGATAACAACTTCCATTGCCCCTCTAATCAGTGTCTTACAGAACTGAACTTGCTTGCTACAAATACACAGGGACACAAAGATGAAGTGTTCACCAAACGGCACACCCTCAGGTCAGCATAATAACCACTTAGGTTGTGGAGAAATCCACAAGATTCATGAGGTCCTTAACTAAACACACTGAGGAACTATAGATTACATTTTCTCCAGGTTGGAAACAGTGCTTTAAATAGCACTTTGAGAGAGGCTAGAATGGGGAAGCCTGCTCTCTCTCCCCCTCTTCTCCTCCCCCTCTTCTCTTGCCCCATCTCCTGTTCCCCACATCCTGCTCTCCATCTCCTGCTCCCCCTCC
>LZPO01045331.1:10553-20824 GCA_001675575.1 Neotoma lepida | reverse complement strand
TATTCAAGAGGAGTCCTGGTGAGGGTCCAGTATTGATGGTATAGCAGAAGCTAGAGGCCTTGAACCACACCAACAANTCATTGCAAGGAACATTTTCAAGAAAAGCTGTTTGGACAAAAGGATATATACTGTGTGACACACTGAAGCTCCCACAGCCACTATGACAAATGAATATGTGATGGACAGGTGGGAAAGATGGAGGGGCTAAGTGGGTTTTTTCTTTCTTTTTTTAAGTTTTTTTTCTATTTCATTTATTTATATTTTGATTTTCTTTTGCAGGGGGAGGCTGAAAGGGTGGAAGGTAGCCATGGAAGGACTGGGAAATGAGTGGGTTTGGGGTGCATCATGTGAAATTTCCAAAGAATCAATAAAAAATTATGTTAACAGGAAAGTTGTTTGTGATTGATATGGTTTGAATGTTTATATCAACTCATAATTCATGTTTTGAAGTCTTAACCTCCAAGGTAGTTGTAAATGTGTGGGTATATGTACATATATGTATGTGGTACCAGGAGAGGCCATACAAGAGCATCAGATCTCTTGNAGCTAGTTACAAGTGTCTGTGAACTGTTCGATGATATGGGTGCTGGGATCCAAACTCCAGTTCTCATGACAGGGAAACAAGCACTCATAACTACTGAATGATCTTTTCAGCTCAGGAAATTGAGCCTTTTAAAAGGTCATTAGGTCTCGAGGGGAGAGCCCTCATAGATGAGATTAGTGCTCTTAGGAAAGACTACGGAAGACTGGCCCACTCCTCTCACCATTTGAGGACACCGCATGCCAACAGTACTCTGTGAAGTAGGAAAGGGGCAGCTTGTCCTCAGCCCCCCTGGCCAGTGGTCTTTGATAAATGGAGTTTGTTAAAATGATGGGGAAAAGGAGCCTACNTAAAATGAGTTCTGAAATGAGTGGGAGAAGAAGGCTTGGGACCAGCGAATTTACACAGGTTGTTTTTATCCTCATGAGATTTGCTATGAAGGAGGGAGGATGAGGATGGCAATGAGATATAAAAGGAGCCTTTTATTCATTTAAGATGCTAAAATTTGTGTAAACAAGAATGAGTCAGTTAAGAATGCAAGAATTTGGAGAGAAATTTCTAGTATAGATTCTTGAGTAGGGGGCCCTAAGGTGGACGTGTAGGTAGAGGGGTCAGCNATGTGAGGAGATAATTCTCCATATATTTCTAGAATCTCTGTTTGTCTTGACAGCTGCCGCTCATTGCCCTTTTGCACTGAACTATTTTTCAGGGATGTTTGTATAGCAGAGAACATCTGATATTAGATAGTATCTGTCTCCCTTTAGAGAGAAGACAGGTTTGCTTACTGTTCAGTATAATAAAGAAAATGTCTCCCTCTGAGGGAAGGTCAGGGAAGTTTGCTTTTACCTCCCATTATAAAATATTCAGGTTCCTGACATTCAAAATTCCTCTCATGAAATGCAACCTACTACATAGATTGATGTCACTTGGTCCTCAAAATGCTGTCTAATGGGAACTGGGGCTGAGGGAGCCATGTTTGTCTGAGCAAAAGAACTGATTATGTTGCTGTCTGTGTGTCTGTCTGTCATCTCTTTAATCATTCATGAAATTGATTCTTATAATTATGGAGACTGGGAATTTTGTCCAAGATCTACAACTGAAAGGTTGCAGACCCAAGAGAGTCAGTTGTAGAGCTGTTGACTGAAGCCAGGTAATCAGGGTTCTAGCGGGAAGGCAGTTAGCAGAGGAAGAGAATTCTTTCTAATTCGTCCTTTTATTCAGGTAGTGAACGGATTGCATGAAGCCCACCTGCACTGGGAAGGACAGTGTGTATCAGTTAGCCCCACACCCCAACATTCATCTCTTTTAGAAATACTGTCACAGACATGCCCCGAAAATATTTGAGGGCTCTGTGGCCTTATCAAGTTGACACAATAAATTAACCACTCATGGAGCCATCAGAGAAAAATGACTGTACTCCAGCTACTACCACTTCTGGGGCAAGTGAACTGTTCTGCACAATTCAGTACTCCTGTGACATTTATAAACTAACTTTTCATGCTTTCCTAATTTTTGACAGATCACATTTAGGTCCTTGAGATATTCTCCACGTTGATATGAGTAAATAAGGCTTATGCGCATAGATGCAGGTGGTTGGATGTTATGAATTCAATTACCTTACTTAAATTGGAAACAAGGTCATTACAATATAGCAAAGATAGAAGAGTAATTATTCCTGTACTAAGCATGATAAGGAAAAAGAATGTGAATCAATCTATGAAATGGAACACAGNTTGGGGTGGTATTAAGGACCACTTGCAAGTGAGTGCAAAGTGACACTAGAGAGTGTGGCTGTGAGTAGTTCAGCTGACATTCTTTTAGATTCAAGCATAGCCTTAGTGAATAGCCTTAGGTGTAGAGAGTGAAAGGTAAGTAATGGAAGCCAGGAAAAGGATAGTAAGCCAAGAGCCTAGTGAGAGAGTGACAGCAATGATGGCATTTCCAGCAGCTCAAGAAGAAAGCGAAGGTACCAAACGGGACTCAGTGAATGATGGGAGAATTGGCCGATTATGGATTTCATTCTTAAAATAGTCAAAGAATTTTAGACTGATGGTATCTGAAGTGTCTCCTGAAGTTTGCAACTTTAATAACATTTTGATCTTTTTCTAAGCATTTTGCTTAAGATTGGATAATGTTTTCTGTGTTCTAAAAGTCAGAAATTCATTTAAAAGGTACTGAATTCAACTGTGTCTTATTTTCAGGAAGAACACTATTTTCGGATGACCACTGCATTATTTTTATTGCATATACATTTCTTTTCAAATGTTCAAAAATCTCTCTTAACATATTCTTGATAGTAGTTTTATAAAATTTAGAAAATTTATACCCTGCAGATCAATGACTTGCAAATATTTTTGATGGTGCATGTCATAAAGTAAAAAGCTTTTATTAGTTTACATCCTAATGTATGTTACTTAATGTGTAAATTATGTACTTGTATTAAAATACAAATTTAACCAACGATGACCATGATAGATATATTATTAAGCTTAGCCAGTCATAGGAATCGAAATGGAATGAGGAGTTGAATACATTTTAGTGCAATACTTTTTTTCTCATTGGATTTTAATACATATCTTTTACACAATATTAACACCATATGGTCCATCGTATTTAAGTGAAAGTAATGTGACTGTTCTAATGCTGATGAAATTNTCATTGTCTTCTAACTTGCAAGTTAGTGCTCAAGAACAGAGCACCAGCACCAACTCAGTTATACCTGTGTCCAGAGAAAGGCTTCCCGTATGTGGGCTCCTTTGCAAGAGTCTTCTAAATTTTCTTTTTCACATGGGGTTAGTGAATTTCATTCAAGCTCTCAATCTGCTAAATGGCTGCACTTAAATTACAACAGTTCCAGCAGGAGCAAAGGCCACTTGTCTTATTGAACTCTGTTGCATGGGGATGTCATGATGAACTAGACAGCACATGATGGGCTCACATTTGGGCTCAGTGAGGACGTCCATGCCAATTTGCATATTACATATTGGAATAGGTTCAATGCTTTATTATGTATAGCATAAAAACACTAAAGGAACTAATATTTTATTTCCAACCTTAGTGAATTCTTCTTTGCCCCAAAGCATGGCCTCTGCTGGCCTTTCTGTCAAATCTGTGGATGAGAATGCNGTTTCCTTGTTGTTGCACTTACCACATCTGTCCTAGGAGCTGATATGTATTACATGCTTAGCAATTGTTTAATTAGTAAGTATATCAACATTCTCCCTTGATTTAGAAATTAGGCATCTGTATCTGATACACGTCTGTATTCTGTTATTTCATTCTATGATAGTTAAAATTGTATCCCCTTATTTAGCATTGTCCTTAAGTAGAATATGGCTGAAACCTATCTCATGAAGAACTTACATGTTTTCGTACGGTCAAAGCCCATTTTAAAATGGTCTCCTGGCTTACCCTCTTATTGATTTTTGTTATGATTACAATGTATACTCAGTACATATAATGACATCACATATGTGATAAAAATAAAATTCCATTACAAAATCCAACTGTTTACCTATTATGATTCTAAGGATCAGGATACATTTTCCTTTACTGATCCTCTGCCCCAGCCCCGACTCCTCACATTTTTAGAGGTACCTGAGAGATGGGCAGTCATGAGTTGACAGCATTCTTTCTGGCACAATTTTCCTTCACAGGAAAGAATTGCATTTACATAAACCTTGTCTGGTGCACACTGTTGCAATCAGTGCTGAAATCCTTCACGTCCATAAACATCATTCCTCAGAATGCGTCTCATATTACTTGTAGTTGCTAAAGAGGTGAGTCTTCTCCTAGAGTAACTCTCTGACTAGCTTTGCCATGGTTCTCAAACTTCTGATTTAATACTTACAGACATTTTATCTGTCTGTCTCTAATGAAAAATGTTTATTGTTCTAGGTAATCCTGAAATTTGACATTAAGTTTTAAAGTCTTTAGTAGAGGGGACAGGGAATGAGAATGCAGGAAGTGCACCAATGATACAGATTTGTTTTTGTTCCTCATGCTACCCCCACCCGCCACCCCCAGCCCCCACTTTCTTGTTCTGGTAGGAAAGTGAGTTCTTACCTCCCATGTGTTCCCTCGCGACCACTGGACAGACTTTGTACAAGTAGTTTCTGTCGTGTTTGTCCTGTGCCCCCTGCCATTGATAGATGTGTATAAGAGACAAGGAAAGTGAGTTCTTACCTCCCATGTGTTCCCTCGCGACCACTGGACAGACTTTGTACAAGTAGTTTCTGTCGTGTTTGTCCTGTGCCCCCTGCCATTGATGACAACCAGGGGCTTGTCTGTCAGCANGTGCATAGGGTGAATGTGGCAGTATCTTTCCTTTACACTTTCGTTGCTTACAGGAAAAATAAATTTCCTCTTACTTTGTCAGAGTGTGAAAACTACTTAAATCTGGCAGAAATACAAGCTGCATTTCAGAAGGAGTTTGTATTTCAACACTTCTTGTCATCTGACCATTCTCCTTTGCAGAGAGCGATTAAGCAGTGGGGGAGGATGTGGAGACAGGCTCTTCTAGTAGATTCATTTGACATTTCCTGAGGGTCATTTCACACAGGATCCTCAAGTCTCTGGAATCTTAGTTAGTTTATAGTGCTCTTAATGTATCCTCTACTCCCAAGCAAGAATATTTCTTTGAACAGACTGTGAGATATATTCATTGAGTAGATACAAATTTATTTTGAAAAATGAAGACAACTTTTTGATCTTTTGCTGCCGTTGTGGTTTGTTGAGGTAGGAGGATTGCAAAACCCAAACTCAGAATTAATTAGTAACAGCAGCAGGAGGTTAGTGGAGATTGCTGCTTCTCAGAGTAAAATTTAGTGTTTGCTTCTAATTTCACAAGTAAGATGTTGACTTCGATATTTGGGAAATAAAGAAAAGATGGAAATATCCTCTTCTCATCGGATGCCTCTGTTCTCACCAATAAAGTTTGCCTAACAGGAAGTTCAGGTCAATTGTGGATCCCCTTTCCTGAGTCTTTGAAGAGTAATAGTTTATTTGCAATTTCTAGGTCTTGGTTCCATTTTAGTGATTAAAAAAGTAGAAAACTTAGAAATTTGTTATTGAAAATTTCATATTATTTGTTGTAACTGTAGTAAATGTTTTACTTTTATTTGAAATTTTTGCCTTAATTGCATATTCATTTGTGTCCAAGCAAAATCCTCAATATCAATTTATATATATACATATATATATATATATATATATTGCTGTCTGCTTTTATTTCTTCCCTTTATTTATGTTAAATTGCATTTTATTCCTACCACCCCAAGCTGTTGAATAAAATGCTAAGTTTGTGGACTTCTATTTTTCCTTATTAAATAATGAAAGTATNTCAGGGCTGTTGAAACTCTCTAACCACAGATGGAATTGGACNCTTCACGCTCTGTCATCTGGCTTCTCTCATGTGACCTAAGAGCATCAAAAAATACAGATATTTACATTACAATCCACAAGAGTAGCAAGATTACAGTTAGGAAGTAGCAATGAAAATAATTTTATGGTTGGGGATCACTACAGCATGAGGAACTGTATTCAAGGGTGGCAGCATTAGCAAGGTTGAGAACCACTGTCTTATGCTGTTATATGTTCACAGTAAGAAGACCTGTACTTTTTTCTGTTGTCTGGACAAGATTTCAAAGTAGTAAGATATGGGCATATTCCCCCTCACCACAGCATTGCATGGTGAGGATCCCTCAGACCAGAGAGTCATAGAGGAACCACAATGCCCTCTTCAGTGGTAGCTGCTCTCCTAAGATGTTGATCCAGGGCTTCCTCACATCATAGTGAACCAAAGCAACAATACTGTGTACACAGATCCCATGGGCCAAATGTTAAGGTTGTGACCAGCTGAAATGCCTACTTCAGGAGTGCAGGGGTCCTGGAACTGCCAGGTTGGCTCTGGACCTGAACAAGATCAACGTCCTTAATGTACTTGTGTCCTATTTGTGGCAGAACAGTTGAGAATTTCTACTTTGAGACTGTCAAGGCCACTTTCACCACACTTTACCCAGTTGCTTATTTTCCTCAGGCAATGTCAGGATTCCAAGCCTTCATATTTATCATTTTACCACTACTTAAAAAAAAATCAGTTTAATTTGCATATAGTAAAATCCTTTCTATTTGGTATGTAGGTTTGTGAGATTTCATAAATTGAAAATTGTGTAGCTTCCTTCACAATCAAGAGGCAGAAAATATGCATAGTTCAAGAAATTCCCCCAAATGGACTTTGCATTATTCCTGTGTTAACCCTGTATCCCAATAAGCTATTGGCCTGGTTTCTATATTATTTCTCCCTGCATTCTTTGCAGCTTGCAGAGAAGAATCATATTATCCACCCTTCTGCACCTGGCTCCCAGCTTCACAATGCCTTTGAGAGTTCACATGGCTGCATGTGTTAGTGACTCCTGCTTTCTTTGAAACTGAGTGTCATTCCATGATCATCCCATGACTAGCTGAGGATCTCTGAATTGTTTTAAGTGACTCAGAATAAATCTATGCCCGTGATTTCCGTACAGCACTTTGAGTGAGTATAGTTTTAATTTCTCTTGGAGAGAGGCACTTAATGTGATGCTGCTGTATAATAACAATAATTTGTGTACAACTGTGGACATTATGCAAATTCAAATTCCCCTGGCCTAAGCTTCGTGTAAAGACCTTTAACTTGCCATTGAATACATAGAAATGAACAAATGCATAATCCACTACTCTCCCATCACAGTCCAAACCGTCCTCATTTCTGCATGTACTGCTTGAAGCTACTTTTGTCTAAGTCACAAATGACCCTCGGAGTGCTGAATTCGTGAATCTTAGTTCCATTTTTATCTTAGGCTGATCCCTTGTGCATCTGTTTACAGTTTCTTTTTATCTTGCTAGAGCCAGAATATTGAGCACAGTCAAATTTGATTATTCCACAACCTTCAGAATATCATCTTTACCTCCCCAAACTTTAAATTTTGAAAAATTGAGACTTATAGAAAATTTAAGAATGGTGAAACCAACACTCTTATAAATCTCTTATTTATTTTTCAATTTTTAACCTTTTTTGACATTTGATCTCTTTTTTTCCTCTAAATACACATGAAGGTATTTACACAGCCCAACATCAATCTACTTATTTTTGTATTATCCTAGAGGTGTGGTAATTTAACTTCATATATTTAGATCTACGATTCACTTTGTTCTATTTTTGGTTCTTTGTTGCTGTGATGAAACACTAACCAAAAGTATCTTGAGGAAGGAAGGAAATGGTTTATTTATTACACTTTATAGTCCATCATCAAGAGAAGCCAGGGCAGG
This sequence comes from Neotoma lepida, assembly GCA_001675575.1. Lineage (NCBI taxonomy): Eukaryota > Metazoa > Chordata > Mammalia > Rodentia > Cricetidae > Neotoma > Neotoma lepida. Next base: position 12,978 of record LZPO01045331.1, on the reverse strand, counting down.
AACTTGGAGGTAGTAACTCAAGCAGAGAATGCTGCCTCTGTCTTTGCTGTCTGTCTTTCTTATATAGCCCTGGTCCACCTGCCTGGGGAGGGTTGGCACTGCTCATAGTGAGCTGGGCCTTCCCACCTCAACTAGAAATCAAAAAAATGCCCCACAAACATGTTCAAANGCCAATTTGATAGAAACAATTTGTCAGTTGAGACTGACTGATGAGGTCCCTTCTTCTTAGGTGTTTCATGTTAACAACTGAGATTATCCAACCCACACTTTGACTTAACTTCAGTGTGAGGTTCATTTTATGTGCATGTATATCCAAAATTTTCATCTACATCTATTGAAAACATCTCTTATATTTGAAATTGCTTATTAGCTTTGCTTATAATCAATTGATCATATTAGTATTAGTGTACTTCTATTTTATTTTTCTGTGTGTTCATCATAACATACTATTGCCAGTCTTAACTATTACAGCTAATAACTGCATCAACTTATATTCTCACACTATAAATTTTCTAAGCTTGTTCTCTTAAGAATAACCTTTTATTTCAAGCAATTTTAGATTTCACAATTATTGAGAGCACAATGCAAATGCTCCCATAGACTCAGTTTTTCTTATCTTAATCTCAGAAAATAGTAGGTGACCTTTGCCATAGTTAGTAAAAAAATGTTGGCATATTGTCATTAAACACATAATTTTATTATTGAATGGGCATTTATTCTGATTCCTCAGATGTTTATGTTATTTTTTTCTGTTGCAGGATCCCTTCCCAGAAATCATGTAACACTGAGCTNTAAATGACAGTTCTTCAGTCTTTCTTTTTGCCAATGACCTTGCCAGNGTTGAGGAACATCCCTCAGGTNGTGTAGAGAAGGTAGGTCTTTCCTAGGATTAGTCTAATGTTTTTCTCATGATCAGATTGAAATTATGTATGTTTAGGACAAGAACACAGAGAAAATTTACTTCTTCCATCATTCTATCTTCTGTCCCTACCTTCTTCCACCCTTCCCTCACAGTTTGTGGTGTTGAATATTGAACCCAGGTACTAGTATGTGCTAGGCAAGCACTCTACTACTGACCTGCAGGCTCTGCCTTCCTTTCTCAGCATAAATTTGGCATCGTATTTATGAATTTATTGCTAACTGAGGGGCAAGCAGATTTTTTTTCTATTTTTGATTGCCTTTATTTTCTCCTTTAAAAAAAATTATACATAAGCCAAAAAACTGGAGATACCTTTAGTGGGAAGTATAAGACCTGTTATTTTATTTAGACACACACACCTAATTCTTCCAGAGGTATTTATTTTATTTTAAAAATGTTTAAAAGATTTACTTTTGCTAGGCGGTGGTGGCGCACGCCTTTAATCCCAGTGCTAGGGAGGCAGAGGCAGGCGGATCTTTATGAGTTTGAGGCCAGCCTGGGCTACCGAGTGAGTTCCAAGAAAGGCGCCACAGCTACACAGAAAAACCCTATCTTGAAAAACCAAAACAAAACAAAACAAAGATTTACTTTTACATTTAGTTATGTATGTATCTGTTNATGCATTGGGGTGCAAGTGCCCCTGGAGTTGGAGTCTCAGATGGTTTTGAGCTACCCTGCATGAATGGTGGAAACTTAACTCATATCCTCTGTAAAAGCAATGCATGCTCTTAACCACTGAGCAATCTCTCCAGCCCCACTTTCTCATTTTTGAAAAAGCTTACTTGGAGGTCCTATATTCTTTTACCCAGTATGTAGACTTTTTAAATGATTGCACCTAAATAAAGCATTTTTTTGTGATATTTGCTCATTACATTGTTCTATAATTGCTAAGAACTTAAGTGTTCTGATTTTTTGACATTGTTGGGAAGTTTATATATTTCCTGGATGGTTTCAAATCCCCCTCTACACATACTTTTGACAGTTTTCTTCATAGAAATCATGTTAGAAATTTATTATTTTTAAATATTTATATGCATTTCTTATTATAACGGTTAAAACATTTATAGTTTGCATAGAAATATAAAACGAATATTGTTGCATTGTACCCAGTCTTAGAAGAAAAGTGTCTAATGTTGCATGAGTAGAGACTTTTTGTAGATGTTCTTTATTAAACTGCAGGAATTTAGCAAGTCAAACATAGGCTTAGTGTCCCTTCAATTGCATTGTTTCAGCTAAGGCAATGGTAAATGCAAAGAACAAATGGACAGGTCCACTCTGTGAGAGGAGTTTAAAGACTATGCAGCCATAGTTAATCCATCATAGTTAATTTGGACCTTAGGTTGTTCTCATTTCATTCACACGGAAAATGTACAAATATACTCATGACTAAATTTCACAAACTTTTATCCACTTGCAGTGTTGCCACTCTAATTACAGTGTGTCCTGGTATGATTTAGGCTCTGTCATGTATGTTTTGGTCTTTTACTTTACCTATGAATAGGAGCG
>LZPO01045330.1:11687-21760 GCA_001675575.1 Neotoma lepida | reverse complement strand
TTTTGTAAAATTCAGCCTAAATATTTAACTAGATCCTTTGAAAGTTTTTCCCATGACTAAAGTTGGTCATTTTTTCCAATTTGGGCATGGTAGCAAAGTGATCTGGGGCACTGACCCAAAAATCATCATGGCTTTTTGTTGTTGTGCTACAACAAATTAATAAATTAGAGGAAATCTTTTTTTAAAAAATTCACAGTGAATAGCCCATTTCAATAGGGATGGGGGGGGGACCAAAGTTGTTACATACTTTTTCTCTCTTTATTAGTTCTTTAGCTAAATATTGCTGTGAAGATCCCAGGCATCCCTAGGACCCTTTCATGGTGTCGTCACAGTTGCCACATTTTTCCAGCTAAACAGCTTCATGAAGCCAAAATTTCCTATCATGTTTCAGCCAAACAACATAGTGTAATAAATCAAATGGAGAAACAAAAAAGAGATTAGAAAAGTATAAAATAATACTGACATTTTCTTACTGTTTTTGGAAAACATATCTTTCACAGAAACATGTTTTTGTTTATTTATACTTTTTATAATCTCATACATGAGTACTACACTTACACCATTTCCANTTCTCCCTCTTCCCATCAGACTCTTCCAAAGCCCCCCTCCCACCATCATCATTCCCTCTGGAATTCATTATCTCTTCTTGTACAATTATTATTGTTACCTNTATATAACATACTGAGCCCATTTAGTGTTGCTTGTAAGTACACATGTTTAGAACTCACCACTTATGATTGGATAATGTGTCAGGGCATTATCCCCAGAGAAAACAAATTCTCCCCCCCTCAGTGGCCTTGAAGACCTGTAGTTCTTCATCAAGGAGTGGTGACCTGTAAAATGTCCTTCATCCACATCNGAACGTCAAATGGNGTGGTCTTTATACTTGTCTTGGTAGATAACCACATAGTTGAGATGTCATGGGTGCAGCTTCCCTGTCTTATCCAGAAGACACTACTAGTAAGTGTCCTTGTCATCTGTCTCTTACCCTCTTTCTAATTGTTTTGTAAAAACATCAGTATTTTTATTGTTTGCTTATGACTATTATTTGAAATGTGCTCTTGTTTTAATTGCCAACATAGCAAATATACATATGTATATATCCAACCCAATCAAGAGTTCTTGGAGCTCCTCAATCTTCTCNTAAAAAAGAACTCTAAAACCAAAAATCTGAGAATTGCTGAAACAGAGAAACTCCTTCTCAGGCTTTACTTACAATGTTTCTAGCAAGGAACAGAATTTCTGCATAATCCTTAAAGACATTTCTCTAAAACTTTGAGACTCAATTGGTTTATAAACAACATGTAAAGGTATTTACAGTCTATATCCCTGTTGTAGACNACAGGCAGAAAGGAATAACAGAAAATAATGCTCTTGTGTAATAATAAGTACATCTGAACTATAAATGTTACTAGCCTCACCCTTGGAGAGGAAGCAAATCAGAGAAGTTCAGGAACACACATACTTATATTTCTATATTTTATTTGATGAACCTATTATCCATCTTACATGGAGATTCTGATTTGTACTAAATATAAACAATTCTGTCCACCCTCTAAGGAGCTTCACATGTGCACAACCATTTGTCAAATATTGTAGAAGGAGACTCTGTGCTCCCATTCCTCACATCTGCCTATGGCTTCACTTATGCTGTGTCACTTACTATAAGTTCATCTTCTACTTTTTTCCCAAAAGTCAAGATAAACTGTACGTTCTCCTTACAAGACCTCGTTGATGAAACTCTATGAAAGAAACAGATTGCACAAGTGACCTTAATGATCTGCCTCTCTTTTTTTAACATTATAACATAGCTTTGTATTTTATGACGCACCTATGAGCATGTCTGGGGCAACCTTTCCAAAGAGGTTTAACTGAGATGGGAAGACCCAACCAGGATGTACATGGTACCATTCCATGGGCTGGAATATGGCACTGATTCAAAAGGGTGTAAAGGAAGAAAGCAAACTAAGAACACGCATTCACCTCTCTCTAATTCATGACTGAATTAGAGAATGCAGTGTGACCAGCCTGCCTTAGGTTTCCACTGCCACAGCTAATGCCTCTCTCAGCATCATGCATTCCCCACTGTGATAGATTCTACCTCTCAAGCTGTGAATCAAATAAACTCTTCCTTTCTTAAGTTCTTTTACCAGGTATTATGTCACAACAATGAAAAGAGTGACTAATTTATAGTTTTTTTCAACAAAAACTGTTTTTTCTGCTTCCCTTGAAATTTTGTCAGGGTGTGATTTAACTTACTGTATCTGGTATCTCCCTCCCTTACTCCTTAAATTCCTCCCTCCCTTCCTCGTTCAGTCCTCTTTCCCTTTCTTTCTTCCTCCTCCAGTTTTTCATCCCTCCCTCTTTCCCTTCAAAAGAACAAAATCTGAAAATTATTGGAGGGACAGGAGGTCAAGTGGCACACAGCCAAGTCATCCCAGTTGAGGCCATTCTAGATGTGCTAATTCCAGCCATCCCAAAGTTTCAACAGAGATATGAATAAGCCCAACAAATACTGTGTATTACTGACCCAAATGAGAACAGCCCAGCCCAGCTATAAACTTTAGAGGCATCATAAGTAAGCTTTATTTTAAACCACTAAGTGCTGGGCTTCTTTGGCATGCAATTCTATTTTGACAATAACTGCTTTTCTTCTTTGTTCTCCCCAGAGAAGTGACTATGAATTTACAATGAATTCTGCAGATTTACACTTNGTGTGGTCATGTATAGTGAACTCTTATTTCTGAACTCTTTTTTCATTTAGCTTAATAAATACTTGATCAGCACACGGACCAAATGGAATGTTTAAGTTTCAACACAAAGAGAAATTCTGCAAAACTGTTAATGCTTTACCCATTCCCACANGGAAATAAAAAGAACTTATCTCTAAGAACTAAATTTGCCTTTTGTGTCTCCCCCACAAAGTTTAATCTCCAAGAATCTCAAAGCTCAATGGGTATGGAGAACCTAGAACCAGACTACGGTAGCTTGATCTACCAGAATAAAACACTTTGACACTCCTATCACTGAAATTCTAGAGCTCTGAACTATGTATGCTCTTTTCATCATTTTTGTTATTCCTATGATTTTTAGGAAATTCTTCAAAAGGAAAATGAGCCACTTTGCTATAAAAATGCTGCTTCAACTGAATGTACCAGGCTTAGCTGTCCCCTGATGGGAGAACTTAGCCTTTTGGAGGAGGAGACATGGGTGGGCCGGAGAGGAAAAGGCAGAGGGGGGGAATGGGAGGAGGGATGAGAGGGGAATCTGTGGTTGGTATGTAAAATAGATAAAGAAAATTTAAAAACTCCTGGCTCCTCCCCTGGGGTGGCCTCACAGTGCTGGCTAGAGAGAATGTTCCCCCAACACATGATCATCCTTGCATCATGAGTTCCTTGGACCCTTGTGATGGGTAATTTGTCCTCCAAACTCCAGTGTTCCTCTTTCTTTCTCCTTTTACTCCTTTTCATTCATCTGTCTTCTCAATACCCTAAATGTCTAAGTAAAATTTTGTTGCTTATGAGAAAAGTTAATAGGACAATTACTTATATGTATCTGTTTCAGAGATCGGTCAAATCTATTGACATTGTTTCCCAAGNGATTGGATACTAAAATTAAATTATTTTCCTTCTTTACATATAAANTTATTTCAACTATGATTTACTAATACTGAGAAAGAAATAGAGGGAATCTATCAGAGCAGTAAAATATAATTGATTTGTGGTATCTAAAAGGTCTCCTGCCAACTTTCTAATTTCCACCCACTTGCGATAAAAAAAAAATGTGTAATATTTACAGACAATGAATAATAAAAGTGTTCACTTTAGTCACTCTTAATCCATGGCTTAACAATAAAAGAAATCTGTGGAGAGTGTCCTACTCAAACATACAGGATTAGAAATAAAAGGTAAAGTATATTTATTTTGTATTTGCATCCCTTTTGTTCTTTTTTCTTGTGTTATTACTTTAGCTAAGATTTCAAANACTGTATTTAGTAAGACTACCAAGAGTGGATAGAAGTGTACAATGATGTTGGTACATCTGGATTGTTTTCATATAAACATTGCATTGCTACATTACAAATTGCTACCAAATCCACAGATAAGACCTGGACAGTTTAGGTAGATCTTTTTGAGACTACCAAAAGATGGACATCATGGAGCCTGTAATGTGCATGTTTTCTTAGGTGTGTGCTTTTGCTCCCAAGTACTGGGAGTGACTGGTCGTTGAAAAATGTATTTCTTCATAGTTGCAATGTTGAGACCCTGTTTTTGATGGCTGAATCTGAAGGACATTCTCTTGTCACCTTGGGTAAACCACTTATCATTTCCTGCCAAGATGTACTCTCTACAGTGTGGTTTTTTTTNTCTTTCCCTTGTTTTAAATGACACTTCAAACATCTGGCTTCCCTAAAAATACTTTCAGAAGTCATTCTTTCTGTGTATTACTTGCTAAGCTATGTACTTAGTTTATGATTAATTTTTAAAGATTTATTCTAAAACAGAATATGTAGAAAAAAAAGAGGAAAGTGAAATAATAAAATTGAAGAAATTGAGGCAAAAAAACACAAGTATTTGGAATAACACTAAGGTAAAAGTTATATCTTATAGTGCCTGACATAAAATTCTGTTTATATAACTATTTCATAATTGGAATCTAAGATTTCTACTATATAAAACAGAGTAAGAAACACCGATTCCCTCAGAAATGCTTTTTTTTTTCAAAGAGAGAAACCTAAGAAATTTTTCTCCTGAGTTCTCAAGAGAAGAGCACTATGTATGTAGTGAGGAACATCCAAAGCGTGTCCCTTAAACAAATCTGATAATGTCATAAATTATTTAAAGAAATTTCNTTAATAAATATGTGGTCTAATTTAGCATGGTCTAATGATGAAATTTAAAATATTTCCAAAAGCATATTGATTATAAATTCTATATTCAGTATGATCACTATTCTTGTCAACTTGATGAGATTTAAAAGCACCATGGAAATAAACCTGTAGGCATATTTGTGAGGGAGTATTTAGATTAGGTAAATAGAGATGAAAGACTTACCATAAAGGTGAGTGGTACCATTCCATTGGCTGGAAGTCATGGACTGCATAAACAGAAGAAAGCAAATTGAGCAAGCATTCATTACTCTCGATTTCCTAACAGTAGACATGCTCAGCTGCCTCGTGGCCCTGTTGACATGTCTTCCCTGCTATCTTCCCTACCATAGTGGAATGTGTATCACCTGAACTGTATATCAAAAGAAACCTTGTTTCTTAACTTTTTTGACAGTATTTTGTCACAAGAGAAGTAACTAATATAGTCAGTTGTTATTAACATAGATTTCTTTTAATCAAAACTATATAACAAAGAATTTAATTGTATTATCTGACTTAAANCTAAAAGTCATATAATACATGTAAAATGTAGCTGATCATTATTCTTTGAAAATGAAATCAAACCGTAAGGAGACTGACATTACCTTGACCAAATGAGGAGTCTATTCATCAGGCATATGATTAAAATCAGATGGGAAGGGACATACATGCACAGTAGATAAATGATCATATGACCCAGCTAATCATTCCAAACAAAAAAACCATCCTGCTATGCCCTTAACAACCAAATCATTCCTTCTCTTCAACCCCATAAAGAACTCCCCAAAGTAATCAGGGTCCTTGGGTATCTTCATTCATGTGGCCTGGTACTCCCATGAAGTGTATTCTGATCTTTTGTATTTCTTTGTTTTAAATAAAGTTTCCTTGATACTTTTGCAAAAGTGTGTGAGCTTTACTTTCGTTCCTTGAATCAGAGGCCAAGAACTTGGACCCTAATCATTGGCAAAACTAAGAAAGAAAATGAAACCAAGAGAAGGACATCAGATCGCTAAAACACAGCACAGATAATATACTGACAATCACAGTGAGAGTTGAAAGACATGAGAAGGAGAAAATTGGGGGAAAATGAAAATAATATAAGTAAACACTATTTTCAAATTTCTGAGAGTAAGATCCACATGGTGAGAAGTTTAGAACACAGAAGACTAAGAACTGAGAGCAGAGCATTGAGAAGATGCCAATANAAACTCGCCTCTTATTTTTAAGAGAAGCTATAAACTGAAATTTAGTGATTTGTTCTTTGATGTTCCCTGTTCACTAATGTCAGCTGCTTAGCAGGACTAATTGGTTTGAAAACAGTGGCCAACAAACCGGGTACAGATTGGATGCTACCTAATCCACTTCGTCAGGATAATGGATCTCTTCACATTAAGACTTTGTCATCAACAATGATGACTAATGGCTGACAAGGGAGATGAAAAGCTAAATACAAAGGAAAACTTTTAGTGTGGTCCCGCTGACTGACTATAGTTTCAAAATAACATTGACATGCTGACAGTAAGAGGGAGAAAAGGAGAAAAGAAAAAGTAGCTGAAATTTCCAAAAGAAATATCATTTTAGAATGTTCATCTTCTAAATGATGTTTACAATGGTCCTTTTAACAGCAACTTTTATTTCCATTGTGGTTACTAATGCATCTGAGTCATTCATTATACATTTTTCTCTAATGTTGTGTATAAATGTTCAGTGGAGAAATAAATTACTCTGATAAATGAAAACCTATGTCAAAAAGAATTTCATGACGCATCAGCCCCCAAGACCACCCAGAAATCTGCTGAGTATTAATAGACTAGACATACATTGACCTATAAGGAATCCATTTTCATGCAACTCCATTTTCCAAGAGTGCTTTGTGGACAATAACTTCAGGTTGGCCCCTATACCAGAAGTGAAATCCTATGTTTCTTGTATTCTTCATCTATCGTTAAAATTATGACATTTTCTGGCACATTTCTATTAACGGTTGCAAGAATTTAGAAATTTAAGGGCATGTTGTTTTCTTTAAATGCTAGGTCTGAAACTGACTATGGTGAGAAAGACAGCATGTCTTGCTGATATGTTGGCCCCAATGCAAGCCTCTTGATGATACAATGCTTGGCTAAGGTCCACAACATAAAACCCAACAGCCAAGAGCACGTTCTCAAGATCCCTTAAACAGCACAAGTGAATCAACTTGGGAGAAAATGAAGGATAGTTTCCTATCAGAATGAATGAGTGTGACAGCTAAATGTCAAGCAATGAAGCTGATAGTATACAAATACGTCACTCTGTGCTAAGCATCTTATGAACATTATTACCATAATTCACTTTTAATACTTGTAGTTTAGAATGTGTCTCAAGAAGTTCACCCCATTTGTGTAGTTGTGTAAACTGTGACCCCATTTGTAGCAGTTAAGATTGCTGTGTATGTAATTAGTTAGTTAAGATAAAGACATTCTTGTATAAGATGGGTTCTAATCCAATATAACTAGTTGTTGTCTTTGTAAAAAGGGGAAATTTGAACATAGGAAAACACATAGGGAGAACTCATGAAGTTAAAAATTAGAAAGACGTGTGTTCAAGACAAGNAACACAAAATGTCAGAAAACCATCAGAAACTAGAAAGGGCATAAGATACATTCTCCAAGAGAGCCCTCAAAGAAGGTAACCCTACTGGAACTTTGACCTTAAACTTCAAGCCTCCATAACTGTGAAACAACACACTTCTATTATTTACATCACCCAGTTTGTGACACTTCACCCTGGCCTAGGGTTTGTGGTTGCCATCTGAAGTGGGGAGAGGGAAGTCCCAGTGAAATTTTGCTTACAAAAACAGTATAGTAAGCAGTGAGGAAGGGAAATGAATGAAATATAGCCATACATGTGTATAAAAACACCATGAAACTTGTNTGACAGCGTAAAGGATTAAGTTAAAATGATTATTATAGCAATTTTTAAAACAGTATATTTTGTTTATAAACTATGGCCTCATGCTGCCAAATTTAAACAAAATAGTATATGCTCTTTGTCNTACATAGCAGTTAGAATAGCCATCAAGGCATTTAACATGAACAAAAACATGAACTCAGAGTCAGAGAACCCGAGCTCTTAACAGTTCTTCCTGTTTCTGATGCTTTTATTCCCTTAACCCAGTGGATCTAAAACTTAACCCAGGCAGATGTCAGAATTGAGTTGAACTACAGGATGATCTTTTCTATTGTGTTGCTTGGAAATAAAGTTTCCCTGCTATTTTGCATATTTATATAGGCTTTTATTTCATGTCCTTGAGTCACAGACCAAGAACTTGGAAACACTGTACCCCAACTATTGCTTCTAATCAGAAAGGAATTGGTATCAATTAGAGAAATGGTGTGAGGGGAAAATACAACACACATTTTGGTGACCAGAGATGAAGTACTCCGTACAGTGTGTTGTGACAACATAGTACAAATATTGCTTTTCCACCAAACATACCATTTCGGCTCCTCACAATACTTATAGAAATCTAGATGCTCAACTCTTCCAGGACTAGGGAAGCCAGAATATGTGGCATCTGAAGTTTAAATTCTTTCTTTTAAGAGCGAGTTTGTGCCTCCCACCAAAATTCAAAAGGTGAAAATTCCTCTAGTCATAGGAAATAAGTTTCAGTGCTCAGTGTCAGGAAAGAATAACCAAAGTCTGCAAGTTCAAATTAAGAATGTTCTTGTGTNCTATGCTGATATGAGATTGTAACACCAATTCAATGCAGTAAGATTGTAAATTTTCTCACTGGAGTTGGTCATGTTTATGCTTTAGACATCCTGTTTTTATAGCAGTAAGGAAGATGATTGAAGAAGATTGGGGTAAGCAACCAAGAGACCATTGAATACCATGTCATTGTAATAATCTCATGGACCATGGTGATGGTTGGAAGGAAAAGATTAGATTTTAGGACGTAGAATGGACACTTGAGACATACAGGNTAAAGAACAAGGAAAAGTCTGCAAATGCCACAGACTCTTGGCTTAGACAGCTGGGTTTTGTAGGTGTTACCAGCAAGCTTAGAATAGAAAGTGAGGGTCAGTGGGATGAATGCATGTAGACTCTGAGAATTTGAGGGAATATTCTTCCAATAATCCCTAGACCTCACCACAAGTGTATTTTCACTGTATTTCAGTGTATGTCAGGTATGTATTGTGCCTACTGGGCTCTGCCTTCAGTTGTATATCAACTGGCAAACCCACCAGGCTCCAGTGCTACACCCTGGTCTTTATTAAATTAAATGGGTCACAAAACAAAACAAAAAAGCATGAATGAGGGGAAAAGAGGATTGGTGGTGGTGGGAGGGAAATAGGATGAAGGGCAATGGTAATCAGAGTGCATTAGATACATGAATGAAATTGTCAAAAATGGTTTTAATTAATAAAAAATATTTTCTGAAAAGTAATAATTCATTCCCTTCCTTTTGAGTATGGACTAAACATTATGACTCTTCATATACAAACAAAATGCCACCGATATCCCCAAGCTAAATTAGAAAAGAGAATTCAATTTCAACATAATTCATTTTGGGGGAATCAATCCTTGAAACACAGGAACCACATTGTAAAAGGACTAAGTAACCCAATGCAAAGGCCGTATATCAACCACAGACTCCTACAGAAGCCCCAGCCAGAAGCCANCATCATGTGCCAGACACACCAGTGAGCCAGCCAACAGATAATTCTAAATCCTCAGACTTAGGGGTTGACCCAAGAAATGCCAACTAGAGCAGTGACATTTATGTCCAAAAGCCTCCTCTAGATTGCAGAAATCTGAGTATGTTAAATGGCATTGCTCTAAGCTGCAAAGTTTTTTGAGTGATTTGTTANNTAACAATAGGTTAGTGGAAAATAAGGATAACCAAAGACTCCTCGCCTACTGCACCAAAGGAATTTTGTAGCAATATCACAGACCTGTTGACCGGCTGACTTAGATGACAGTACCATGAACAAGTATGCATACGCACTTGACTGTTGAAAACAGATTACCAAAAGTCTAAAGAGAGGACCAAGAAAATAACCAGAAATACCATCAAAAGATACAGAAAATTTAAGAGGCATAACCCAATGACCTAATCTGGGATTTGGCCCAAATGTTAGACTTGACAGGCTCTTTCCAAATCAGTGCCATGGAACCATTGATGAGTAGCCTAGATCAAGACTACAGCTGCCCAACCACCTCTGGG
>LZPO01045329.1:20780-37781 GCA_001675575.1 Neotoma lepida | reverse complement strand
ACTACAAGGGTACCTGCACATGTGGTATATACTCACATGTATATACATACATACATAAAAGACAGTATTTCAAAAGGAAAATAAAATCAAAGTCTCCCTTCACATGGTATACTTACTAACATCATAGCTTGAAGCTATATTAATACTATATATAATATAGTATAATACAATATAATTAATTAATAATATATTAATATTATTAATATAATAATACAAATATGGGCTGAAAAGGCCAGAGATGAAGATTTGCTTCATTTAGCCAAAAGTGTCTATAATTGATTACTATTTAATCATTGTTATTTTTATCCTCTTACATTGTAAGAAAATGAAAAATATTAAATATATAAAACCATGCTGATTTAATGATTAATTAGAGGGGAAGGATGATGATAAAAGGAGAAGGAATGAAGCTTGTGTTTCTGGCTTTGGTATAAATATCAGAATTCACTAAGAAAAGGCACACATGTAGGTCAGGGCTCAGACTGAGTTCTGTTTTTCCAGTTGCAGTCATGTTCTTTGAACACTATTTTCTTTACTTTTTCTGGAAAGCGTGATATTATCCTATCATGCCCATCTTTGCCTTTGAATGTTGGAAAAGAGATGAATGTAACTCAAAAAGAATTGATCATATTATTTCTCTAAGAATTTTGGACTTGGAATTGAGCTATACTTGTTGATGAAACTAAAAATACATGAATATGAAAGCAGGCAGTAGCACCATCAACTATGTGTGCAGAGGCTGGCCTTCAGAAAAAGAAAACAGACATTTGTATAGTAAAGCAGAAAAACCATAAGGAGAGAGAGAAAGAATGTTGGGGAGATGGAGTACTACTGTACCTGACTGTCCTTTCTAATCAGTGAAAGATACATTGTTCCTTTGAAAGATAACAATGACGTTGTCCATACTGATTTGTTGTTAGGCTGTGTTGAGGAAAGAAGTTGGTTTCCTGTCAAATCCATGGAAATCCTTTGAGGCCTAGTTATTAAACCAATTATCTCTGGTCAAGAATAATGCTTAAACCAGCTCTGATAACATTAAAGGAGGACTAGAGCTTCCCAGTAACAACACTGCTGTAAAAAACTCAGCTACTGGATTGACGTATTTCATGACTGCACCAAAAGACTTAGAACCACAGAGGTGTGGTCACACTAGATAACAGGCCACTGTTTAGTTACTCATGAATATTAAGCTGTCAAGAAAGTCATAGTAAGGGATTGAAGGCTTGCTTATCCCTGTAGGCTGCCCTTTGAGTCAGCCTGCTTTGTTAACTCTGCACTGACCTAGAATGTTCCATGTAGTCATGAACTGGCTTTGACTATTACCCTTGTGGAAAACACTCACTCTCATTAAGAGATATTGCACCAAGCCAGGTACATTGTTACCATTCTACTTTTATGACAATTTTTAGAACATATTTTCTCTTTAAGCTTAAAATACACTAACATTTCTATTACTATCTACCAAAAGCTTGAAGAGAGCAGACATAAACATAATATCCATTTTAAGATTTCCTGTTCAGTAAATTTTACTCCTATCTCTAATTCTAAGTAAGTAAATCCAAGGAAAATTTCCTTAACTTTCTGTAGTGATGAAAGCAGGTAAAGAAAATGTCATAACTGATTTCTTGAATCTTTTTATTTTCCTTGCTGCCTTTTTTTAAAATCAGTATCCTCTTTGATTATAAAAATCAGATTATGAAACTTAAAGGTTTTTGTTTACTCCATTCTCCATATTGTGTGACTATTTATTCATATTTTAAAAAGATCTTCTTTTTTCATTTTACTGGTGATGCACTCACATTTGCTTTATCTTTTTAAAATAAAATTATACTGTTTTGATATTCATGTACATAGTGAAATAGTTATTGCACTAATTAAAGTAAATAACCCATCATCTCCCATGGTTATTCTGAGGAGCAGCAGAAGGAAAGAGTATATAAAATATATTTTCTTAGCAAATATTCTTCATGCAATACTATTATATATAATATATCTTATACAGTAATTTAATATTATTAGTTATAGTCCTATGTTTACATTAGATCTATAAACTTACTAATAATACATAATCACAAATTCATATTGTTAACCTACATTTCCCCATTTCCTCTTCTCCTTGCACCTGATAATAACTATTATAATGTGTTTCTATGTATTCAGCTTTTTGTAGATGCCACATATACATTGGATCATACAGTATAGTCTTCCTGCTAGTAATATCTTCCAATTCATTCATGTTTTTGCAAATTGAAGTATCTTTTTAAATGTTGAAAAATATTATACAATTTGAATGTTTTATGCATAGGTATACATATAGGCCACAATTATATAACTATTTGTACCATAATTTCTTTATCTTTGATTGTTTATCTATCTTAGATTGTTTCCATGTCTATTTTGAACAATGACCATGGACATGTAGATGCCCTTATAAGATGCTAATTTCATTTCTTTAGAGTATATACCCAGTGAAGGGAATATTGATAGTTCTGTTTGATTTTTGAGGACATTCCATACTATTTTCAGCCATGATTGTACCAATTTACATTTGATGACTTTTTTTTTCTCTTGACTTTTTATAGTAATACCCTAACAGGTATAAAATTGTGTCCCATAGTGGTTTTGATTTTCACTTTCCTGATAAGTAGAGAGGTGGAGTGTTCCCACCTGGACAGGTGGCTAGCTACATACATTCTTTGGAAAATATCTACTTGAATTGTTTGTTAAGTTTTAAGCTGTATTGTATGTTCTGTTTGCTATTGAGCTATGTGAGTTGTTTATATACCTTGGATATCAACTCTTCAGATATATGACTTGTGAACATTTTTTCCTGCCTTATCACTTTTTTGGCTGTGTACATTGTGATTTTAAAGCATTTCAATTTGATGTAGAATAACTTGCTTAACTTTCACTTTTGTTGTTTATATTCCTTGATGTGATATGTCCAGTATCAAGGCATTTTATTTTCATGTTCTTTTCTAGGAATATTTTGTTATTGCTCTTACATTAAGTTTTAAATAAAATTTTATTTAATTTTGTATGTAAGCTAAAAGTCCAATTTCACTTTTTGATTACTGCCAATAGATTAATTTGATCACAATCAATTTAATCAATTAATATTAGCAACTAAATTTACAGTGATTTATAATTCATACCGCTTGCAAAGATAGTTTAATACAGTTGAGATTTTGGCAGTCTATTTTTCACCTTATGTTGAATTTTAATGGTTTGAAGAAAAATTACCTGGGTATATATATAATAAACTATTCATGATATAAAATGTGCAAGACCTAGGAACAATAGAATTACAGTGCAGTAGATGTTAATCATTAAGGTTAGGCTATTTGTTTTGTATTTATTTTGTGACATTTTAATTTATATGAAGAGATTCAGTATCTGCTGATACATATCTATAGAAATAGGGTTTTTTATCTATTTGTTTAGAAAACATGATAGTTATTGTCAAATATCTCTTAGAACTTAAGAATAAGAATATGTATACTCAGAATGTTTTTTTTTTAACAACTTTGTCTAATTACCTCATGGCCATAACACACTATTATTAGCCTTGTTTTTCCAAGTTAAGGTTTAAAAGACTAAACATAATATCCATATTTTTACAGCAAATCAGTAGCCAGGAGAGAAAATGTGGTCCCTNTTGGGTTTTTTTCTGAGCTCTGGCCTGAATGCTGCGTATTATCAGCATGAATCTATCCAAAGCACTAGGGGCAATCATTAACTAGGTCATGTGGATGTGCCTGGAATGTACAGTGATGTGTCTGAGCACAGTGGAATCACAAAATGAAATGCTGAGATAAACAGACCATGAAATTCCAAATCTCATAACTGATAAATTCATGTTACAAAGGAGTCCCAATTTCTAAAGTTGGTAAATCCTATATTTTGATTGATTATATTTAGTCATTGATCACAATGAAGGGGAACAATATTGAGATAATTGTATAAAGATATCAATAAATAGATATGTGCTGTGACAACAGTGAGTGGTATGTTTTTTTAATTATTATTTTCATTTTTGAGACTGTAATATAATTTCTCTCTTCCCCTTTCTCTGTCTAAATCCTCCCATTTACCTCTCATTACTCTTTTTCAAATCCATGGCCTCTTTTTTCATTAATTGTTATTACACACAGACACACACACACACACAGACACACACACACACACATTCTTAGTATATAAGTACAACGTACTGTAGAATGTTATGTGTATGCATGTTTTCAGGGCTGACCATTTGGAATTGGATAAAAAATTGATATGTGCTCTTCCCTGGGGAGGACTATTTCTCCTGCTCTCAGCATTTCTTAGTTGCCTATAGCTCATTGTGTAGGATTGAGACCTCATAGGCTTTTTCTTATCCACTTTAGCATGTTTATTGTTGTTGTCCAATTTTTTTTCCACTGTCCCTAATACTTTATTGGTTTCCTAGAGACCTGTACCCAGCTCATGTTTTAGGCAGTTTTTGAGATTTTTGTAGGTGTAGGTTCTGATATCCATAACAGACACAATATCATTTGAAACATTACAGGAAACCATAACCAAACAAATGCAGGTTTGTGAAGGCCAGACCCAATGGATACATCAATAATAAAACTCCTGAAACTAAGACTCAGAGATCATTGTGGAAGAGGAGGCAGAAAAATTGCAAGAGGCAGAGATTTGTGGAATTTTCTCTGAGTGGTTGCTTGAAAGTAGGTATGGTCACTCTAATTCCAGATTGCCATGTATTGTTCTTTTTTAAAGTTCTCACAATTTGGAAGAATGTGAAGTCAATATTTAAAATTTTACATTGAAATTTTGGCTGATTTTCTCATCAGCTTTATATGTGTTTGAGTAATTGAGCTAATATAAATGTCTCCATTTGGTTAGATAAATAGTTTTGCAGAAAAAAAGAAAATGTCAAATATAGATTTAGGATATGTGCACTTATATGCATGTCTGCATCAGTGACGTGCTAACAAGATACTGTAGTTGAAACTGACCTGCAACTCTCTATGTAATCTGCCTGCTATTGAACTCATGTCAATCATCATGTTTCAGCCTCTTAAGATCTGGGATTACAGACCTAAGCCAACATGTCCAGGTCTCTTTGATTTACTTTTAAATGATAAAATTTTACTCTACAAATTGATATAGAGTGGGCTGAATTCAAGCTTTAAAAGCCTGAAATTTATTCATATTTGTGACAATTACTGAATTTTTCATAAAGACAGCTATAGAAGATAGCCAACCAGCTGAAGATATGTGCTTTCTTGGGCATGGGAAGAAATAAGCAGAATTACAAAACAATAAAAACGTTCAGTTATGTGTGCATACACATACAGATATAAGGACATAGGCATATATATTCACGTGCATGCATATACTACTTTTATGACTTATACATTTCTGAAAATTATTTCAAATGTTAGAAAGTCTGAAATATTATCATGTTAATAGACATGTGTCTACTTCTTTTTGAGATCATGTCTCAGTATCTGTGGTAATGATTTTCCTAATTTGTGTAATGCCTCAAGGATATATTTGAATATCGCTTTTTTCCTCCAACTTGTATGCAAGTTTGTTAATTTCTAATACATAAAGTATGTATTAGGGCCTACCTAAATACAATTTTCAAAAGTGTTGTACCAAATTACATGTCTACTAAAAGTTTGCAAGGGTATCTTTTCCTTCATACCCTATCAAAATTAATTATAGATAACATGAAAGTTGAAAATGCTAATTTATCACGTACCTCTTCTTGAACTTTTGCCTTCTAGAAAAGCATGGTATGTTTACATACCATAAACATGGNGGCATTTTTCACCCTTTAGAAATACATCTTCATATTGTTAGCATCAGGCATTATGCTGGCCTGCCCTCAGGGTCCCCAACTGCAGCCTCTAAGAGCACTCCTTGTGCACATGTGCCTGTTAGTACTAAAGCATTTATGCTGGCCTGCTCGGGGTCCTGACAGAATATGTCACCATTTATGGTCACTCCATGTGTGCATGTGCTAAATCCCCTTATAAAAGACAAACTCTTTCCATTTCTCATTTTTTTTCTCCACCACTTTTCCCCACAAAGGCTGGTCTCTGCATCCTTTCTTTCCCCAACCCCAATAAACCTCCCACATGAGTTCTGTTGTATGGTGTGATTTATCTTCCTGCTGCTGCTAAACTACAACATTGGTGCCATGAGACTCTGGCAGGCCCCCCTGGTGGTCCCTCCCACCCACAGGCAGTCTGAGGCATGCCAGGACCCTGGACCCAGTCCACCTGTGACAGCTTCACTTTCCAAGTAACCGATTGCTGGGCACTCTACCCAACACCGGCAATGATTGGTAAGTTCCCTTTCTCCTAGTCGGCTTAAATGCTTCCCTGGACCCATGGGAATGATAACCATTATGCATCTGGTACCCCTCTGATATTCTTGGAGGTGGAGGAACACACAACCACAGTCTTTAAGGCTATAGTTCACCCCCTTCCCCCACCCTTACCCCTGGCCCTTTCCCGTGAGTGAGGCTTTATTTCTCAAGCATGGTTTCTCACCTCTTGGCCCTACTGGCAAGCCCATGTATGTCCCTGGCTTGGAGCCCTCAACATCTGTTCTTTGTGAGATGTGCCTCTTCTATCTGATCTTCCCTGAATTCCTGGAATGCTAGGAATTTATGGCCTTTAGATCTTATTTCTCTACCTCACTCATGGGAACTGTACCTAGCACCATACCTCCAAGCTCCCCCTAGGGTGCCTCTTGGAAAATTTTAGACCTCTACACTTGGCACCCAACTTACGAGATTCTAAATTTATCCACCTTTGTAGTCAGATCTGGCCCCAATATTCCTTAGATAATCAAAGTGGCTTCCTACTGGCAGCCTGCATCCCAATATTACACAGGAACTTAGTAACTTTTGTCTGTGATCTGGTAAGTGGAAGGAGGTACCCAATGCTCAAACCTTCTCCAACCTTAGCTCCAAACCTTCCCTCTGTTCTCTTGTTTTCCGACTCACCTCCTCCTAGCTATGAAGTCTGAACTAGAGGAACCCTGAATTATTTTGGACCCTGCTAACAAGCTCCCACTTTACGGACCCCAACATATAACTGCTCCTCCTTCAGCTCCTTTAGCCCCTTCCTCCTCTCTGGTAATGGGCCATTCCAATTCTCCAACTCTGGCACCCACTTTCACTCCCCCTGTTACTCGATCCTGCTCTGCTATGGGACTCACTCCGTCTCTCTCTACCCAGCCCAACCTGGCCATAGTTCTCCCTTTATGAGAGGTTTCCAGGGTAGATGGTTAAGTGGTTAAGGTCCATGTCCCCTTTTCATTAAGTGAATGCTCTCAAATAGGAAAAAAACAAACAAACAAACAAAAACCAAAAAACAAAACAAAACAAAAACAACCCTGAGGTCTTATATGTCCAAATCTACCTCTTTCATTAAAGAATTCCAATATATCACTCAATCATATAGTCTCACCTTCATATATATGATTGTGGGGGTCTGCCCCAAGGAGAACTTAGGTCTCCTGCAAAGGGATGACCTGGGACCTAGGAAGGGTAAGTGCTGTCCACCCATTTCCCAGTCTTCCTTTCCAGAGACAATCAGAGGCGACAGGGAGTCATGTCAAGCAGGAACTCGTTTATTAAAAATCAGCAAACTCCTTTTAAAGCATAAAATCACAAGGCTGGGAGGGATCAATGCCCAAACAGGCCAATCAGCTTAAAGGTCACTCAAACATACACCTGATCTATATTTTCTACAACACTGTCCACAAGGGGGATCATATGTTGACATTATCTTTCCCAATTTGAAGCTTTAATTGCATTCCCCTGCAAGCAACCTGGGTTTCTCCCTCCCCGCCTCCACTGGCACATGACTCCGCAGGCTCCCACATGTAATTCTAGCTAACAACCTACTGTCATATATATATATATATATATAAATATATATATATATGATATATCATATATATGTGATTCTAGGAAACAACCTACTTCCTGAGGAATGAAGGTGAATTTGGAGCAGGCTAGTGCACATGCAGATGAAATACATTAAACTAATCCAGCACACCTAGCCAAAACTGAGGTGATCCCTAACTGGGACCCCCAAGGGTACTATCATACCCCAACAGGCATTCTAGCTAGGGATCAGTTTGAAACCTGCCTCCTGGGTTGGTCTCTGTAAGGCTGCCCTTAAACCAGTTAACTATGAAAAACTCCAAGAAGTCATCCATGAAAACAGGAAAACCCATCTCAGTTCCTAGAATGCGTCACAAAGGCCCTCTTACAGTAAAACAATCTAGACCCCCAAAAACCTAGACAACTTATGATTTACTTCTTTTCCCAGAGCTTCTCCAACATTAGGACCAAGCTTAAGCATCTGAAGAGAGGACACCTAACCCCACCGGCAGAAGTCTTAGCACTGACCTTTAAGATGCACCATGGGAGAGATGAAAAAGCCCATACAAAAATACTAAATGCTGGCCAAGGCCATTCAACTGGCTTTGGTGACTGCCCAGGCTTCCTTGCCCCCTGTGGCTCAAGGACCACTGGGTCCTTGCTTCAGATGTGATCAGGAAGGTCACAGAGCCTAGGCCTACCCTAATCTCCACAGGCCACCCAGGCCACATCCAAGGTGCCACCAAGAGGGACATTGGGCTCTTGGCTGCCCCTGTGCCCCTCATGGCATGGGGATATCCAAAGCAGACCACCCTCCAGCCAAACTTTTAGGCCTGGCTGTGGATGACTGAAGGGGACTGGGCTCCCTTGGCTCTACCACTGTCATCTCTGACAGGGAGCCCTGGGTAGTTATTATAACACCAGGGTAGTCCATCTCCTTCCTCCTGGATACTGGGGCCACTTACTCAGTCCTGATGGAGTTTTGGGGACCCACCTCTTCTCATCTCCCCACTACCAAGGTAGGGGGACAGCCTTACCTACCTCACCAGACCTCACCACTCAATTGCATTTTCAGGGGTATTCCTCTTACTCTTTCCTGGTGGTGCCAACTTGTCCCATCTCCTTGCTGGGAAGAGATCTTTTAGCCAAAGTTGGAGCCTCTATTTCTTTTACTCCCCCCATTTGTCTTATCACAGACTCACCAGCAGTCCCTCGCCTTCTCCTCCTAGCCACCCACTTTACTGGTTCCAATATGTCATTTCCCCTGCTAGCTTCCCAGGTGGATCTCCAAGTCTGGGATATCCTATACCCCTCTGTTGCTATAAACCATTCCCCCATGATCATCCAATTACAGGACCCTACCAGTACATTACCCAAGCACAGTACCCATTCTCACTCCAGAGCCTCAGGGGACTTAAATCTATCATCTCTGACCTCTTAAGAAAAAAACTACTTTGTCTCATAACTTCTCTCTTTAACATCCCCATATTTGCAGTTAAAAAGCCCAATCTGATTCAAGACCCCCAGCTCATTAATTCTGCAGTGTTCCAACTCTACCCTATTGTGCCTAACCCTTACACACTCCTTTCCACTATCCCCTCAGGGATCTCCCATTTCTCAGTTCTGGATCTCAAGAATGCTTTCTTCTCTATCCATCTCAGCAGTCAATCACAAAACATTTTTGTGGACTGACTCTGACATTCATATCTCTATACAGCTTACTTGAATTGTCCTACCCCAGGGGTTCCAGGACAGCCCATACCTATTTGGCCAGGCCCTGGATTTTGATATACTCTCTTGTGTCTTCCCAAATCTAAACTCATACAGTATGTAGATGACCTCCTCTGCAGTCCATCCCTACAATTAGCCACCTCTGCTCTTCTAAATTTCTTGTCCAGCTGGGGCTAAAGAGTCTCACCTTCCAAAGTTGAACTGTCCACACCTCAGGTCACCTACTTGGGACTAATCATTACCCCAGCCCACAAAGCCATTACCTTGGACAGAAAACACCTAATCCAGTCTCTCGCAGTCCCCTCTACTAAAGAGGAAATTCTATTGTTCCTAGAAATAGCTGGGTTCTTATGTTCCTGGATCCCCTCTTTTTTCCTCTGTGCCTGCCCCTTATATGAGGTAGCCCTTGGCTCCTCACATAAACCCCTTCTCACTCTTATTACTTAGCCCTTTCAGAAACTCCATCAGGCCCTCCTCCAGGCTCCAGAACTACATCTCCCAGACCTAACCCATCCCTTCTCCCTCTGCGTAACAGGAAAAGAGGGATATGCCCTTGGGGTCTTAGACTACCAACTGGAACATTCCTTTGCACCCATATCAACCTGTAAAAAAATTAGACCTTATCACCTAGGGATGGGCAACCTGCATATGCACCTTAGCAGCTGCTGAGCTTCTTATTTGTGAATCAAAAAAACTAATCTTTTTTTTTTTGCAAGAGGTAGTCACCCACCACTATCTTCTCCTCTCACAACCTGTCCAATCTCTTAACTTATAAAGTCTTACAAACTTTACCTCCTTTCTGAGTTCTTTTTTTTCTAGGTGGCACTAGTAGAAGATGCCAAACTTTCTTTCCAATCTTGCCCACCCCTCAATATCTCAAACTTTCTTCCTCAACCTAACACTAACTACTCCTCATGTCATTCTTGCAATGAAACCCTAGAGGAACTACTGCCCCATCCCACACACATACATGAGAGCACATTGCCTCAGGCCATCTATACCTGGTACACAGATGGCAGCTTCTTTTTATATGAGGGGGCCCGAAGATAAGGCTATGCCATACTGAGGTGGGTGGTTGAAGCACAGGCCCTCTCGGCCTACACCACTAATCAACAGGCTGAACTAATAGCTCTCATTTGTGCCTTCCAATTGGTACAAGAACAATCCTTAAATTTTTACACAGACTCCAAATATGCTTTCATATCTCCCTGTCCCATGCTGTCATTTGGAAAGAGTGCAGGCTACTTACAGCAAAAGAAGGGTCCATAACCACTCAAGTCAAATTATGGCCATGCTAAAAGCCTCCCATCTCCCCACAGCTATAGGGATTATCCACTTTTGGTCTCACCAGACCAATGACTCCATTATCTCTAAGGGAAATAACTGAGCTGACAAGGCAGCCAGAATCACAGCCTTCCAAGGCCCAGACTCACCTTACTCACTACAGGAAATCCTTGCACTACAACCCACACCCCACTGTCACCCCCTGACACTCAATAAATTCTCTCCTATTTATATCAGCTCTTTATGTTAATAACCAAGCTCTGTCTCACTTTATCAAGGCCCACCTGCCATCCATCCCTGAGGACTTGCATTTCTTAAAGACTATTACTACCTCTTGCAAAATCTGTCAAATGTCATACCCATATTGTAAATATAAGAGCCCTTCTTTTCCTACCCACCAGGCCAGAGGCTCTCTCCTAATGACTGACTGGCAACTTGACTTTATCCACATGCCCACAATCAGATGAGTTAGGTACCTCCTGGTCTTAGTGTACACATTCTCAGGCTTAGTAGATGCATTCCCAATCACTAACAAAAGGGCTCAGACAGTCTCTGACCTCCTTCTCTGGGAGATCATTCCGTGATTTGAAATCCTTGCCTCTCTACAGTCAGACAATGGTCCTGAATTCACCTCCCAGATTTCCCAAACCCTATCTAAAGCTCTCAGTATTCCTTGGCACTTCCATATCCCATACCATCCCCAGTCCTCAGGAAAAATAGAACAAACTAAGTGCAAAAAAATACCCTTATTAAAATGTCACAGGAACTTCACTTTGATTGGGTAAAGATCCTGCCTCTGGCTCTTTTCAGGCTCCACACTCTTCCCAAGTGACCCCTTTCCATCTTGCCATTTGAGCTCACATATGGTCAGCCAGTTCTAACTCCCAGTCTCCCACCCAAACATTCACCTTTCCCTGATTACCTACTTACTCCCTTACTCTGTCATTTCTGCTCTCTCCTATGGAACTTTACTGACCACTCGCTACCCCAACCATGTGCCAACCCCTGACCATTCCCAATCAACATCAAGGACCAGGTTCTTCTCTCTCCTCCAGACCAATGTCCCTCACTTCTATCAATTAAATGGCAAGGCCTCTTCTAGGTAATTCTTGTAACCCACAAAGTTGCTAAGCTTGCGGGCCTCCCTCATTGGATTCACTTATCCCACCCCAAACCCTTTAATCCCTCACCTCAAGACAATGTTCCTTCATATACATCAATCCCAACAGGACCTTGCTCCCTTAAGTTTCAGAGATTACCAAGATCAATTGCCTTGTTCTCAATTCCAGAAGAATGAGGCTTCAGCCCACAGCCATGCTCAATTCTACTGGACTGGAACCTAATATAAAAGTGGATGCTTTCCTTCCTGACCCGTCACCTCATTCTCCTGTTTCTACTAATCACAACTTGCTTCATCAGTTTCTTCACTATGTATCTCCAATGACACATTCAAAAATCCCTAATCAAACAACTAATTAGCCATTGTTACAGGACTGGTAATCATTAGCCACAGAGCTCGAAGTGCAAAGATTATCCAACATGCTCAGGTGGTAAGAACTAACAACACCCCAGAGACATCCACATACCCCAGACTCAAAAGAAGAGACTCACAGAACAGATTTCAATGTAACTTCTTACTATTCCTGTATTTAAAAGGGACTCTCTACAGTGACTGCCCTCAATAATTAATCACCTGTGCCTCCTTATAAATTGGATAGAGAGAGGGTGTCAAGGTGATGTTATGGTGATGGGAAAGGAACATGTGTTTTAAGGTTTATGTAAAGATAGGGAAGCTTAAGTGATGATAAGGAGAAATCTATTTGTGATGTATAAAACATGTTGCAGATTTCTCTTCCTTGATATGCTACTATTACATAGAGATTCCAAAAGCTCTTAGCCTTAACATTAATTGATGGAATTCTGATAAGCTATTAACCTAGCTCTGGCAGAGTACTAACCACTATACTACTACTATATCATAGCCACAAGCTCAAGATTTTAAATTCCCTTTGGTTGTTTCCTAATGACTCAAAGGTGTGAGCATACTGCCATTTTTATAATGTAAATTTCAGTACAGATGATAAACAGTGAGAATGCTAATGTGCCTAAAATTTACTTTTTTGCAAACTCAAAAATTTTTTGTAAGCTCCAGAGAGTCGACTTGGATCCACCTTGAACAGGTCAGATGCACTCCAGATAAGTACTGTCAAACTACAACCTTTAAGTTTCCCCACCTTTCCTTGGGATTTCCTTGCCTCCCTCAATTACCAGGACCTAAGAAAAAAATTTCCTGCTAAACTTATCTTCTGCTTTAAACATCTTGCCAGGTCCAAGTAGTGCCAGATGGTCCCACAGAATCTGGACAGCCAAGTGAAACAGCCAGCTATCCCAGGACATTGCCAGCATCCCAGCTTTCTCAGGTCCCCCAAAGATACAGATGCCCCAGGCCAGCAGGAAGCAGTCTTGAGAAAACAGAGCCCTCATTCCCACCTCATCCGCCACTCCTTCCTATTTCCTCACTTTTTTTTGTAATAAACAAATGGGAGGAATGTTAGCATTCAGACATTACACTGGCCTGCCCTCAGGGTCCTCATCTGCAGCCACTAAAAGCACTCATTGTGTGCATGCACTTGTTAATACTCAGGCATTTATGTTGGCCTGCTCAGGGTCCTGACAGAATACATTATCATCTATGGCCACTCCAGGTACGTATGCACTAAATCCCCTTATAAAAGGCAAGCTCTTTCTATTTCCCATTCTGTTTCTCCATCTCTTCTCCCGCCAGAGGCTGGTCTCTGTTCCCCTTCCTTCCTCTCCCCGAATAAACCTCCCACGTGAGAGCTGTTGTATACTGTGACTTTCCTTCCCACCGATGCTAAACTACAACACATATTCTTTTCTTGTCCAACACTATTACTTTGTTAAAAGTTCTTTAGTCTTTGAATTTTAAAACAAATTTTGGAGACAGCATGATAATTTACATAAATATTATTGGGACAATAAGATAAACCTATTATACTTCATGTTATATAAAACCTTTTTATATTTTGGGAGTTAAGGTTAACAATAGCAGCCAGGTTATGGTGGAGCAGTCCTGTAATCCCTGCGCATGGAGGCAGAAGCAGGCAGATCTCTTTGAGTTTGAGGCCAGCCTGTTCTACAGAGTGAGTTCCAGGAAAATCAGGGCTACACAGAGAAACCCTGTCTGAAACAAAAACAACAACAACAACAAAACAAAAAGTTTAACAATAGTAGGTAATCAAACATATAACTATGGTATACATCTCCATTGGTTTAGGTTATGGTTTCTGGGATTTCATTTTGAATGTGTATATGCATGTAGTTTGAATGTGTGCATGTAAGTACACATGCTATGAAGGTGTGTGCTCATTTTTGTGATCCTTCTATTTCATTACCTTTATACCCTTTCTTCTATCATATCCAATTTAATAGATGCCAATTGAGTGTTTAAAGTGGCTTTGGCTACCTAATCTTATTAACACCATCTTGTTCACCCTAGAGCAAGGTAATAAATCTTTAGCAAGAAATTCAATAGACATATTTTTCCACTATATCCTATATCACTCCAATGCATACATATGAAATGTTTCTTCTCTGGGCCTGTACTCAGGATGCCAGAAGTAAATAAAATCTTTTACATTCAGATATATCTCATGTTGTGCCTGTGGGGAGATTTTTTTTCATCCCATTGCTTTTCTGTCTCACTGCTCCCAGCAAAAACATGGGAAGCCCTTTCTAACAGAAAGATGGTAAGATGATGAGATTAAAATCAGAGTCAAAACTAAGCAATATCATATTCACAGATTTGGAGACAGCAATGTGAATTTATTAAGCACTTGGCTTTCAACAGATTAGAGAAATTCATTATATTCATGTGCTAATCTTAGCAGCATGTAAAATACTGTGCAGCTGTCTGTCTCCAAATCAGCCAGCAGGGACCTGGCAGAAAAGTGAAGGAGCAATACTGGTCACCTGGGCAGACATCTTTCAAGTGACCTCACAATTATTAATTAACTCAATGCTCTCAAATTGCAAAAGGCTTCATAGCACAGAACTTAGGCTCAGAATGATTAAGTAACATTTCTTCTATCACAAAGCAAATAACAGAAATCCAGGGTTTCTCTGACAAATGGTATATATTTTAACAGTTGAATAGTAAATGTTTCTTCTATCTTAAAGGAGGCTACTTTTCTGTTAGCTGCCTTATATACTGGGATAGACATAGTGGTAGCCTTGCAACCACTATGTTTCACATTGTTCTTTCTGATGTGTTCCTGTGAGAGCTGACACTACAGTGGTGGTCACAAAAGGTCGAATGTGACCTAGGCTGGTCAAATTTTAGGTCCCACACCCTTACACATAATGCTTAATGCAAGGAGTGGGTAGTTGTGTGACTTGTAGGGAGCCAACTTAAAGTCCTTTCTTAGACATAATGTGGTATGTGATATGTGAGTATGATCCACTCACATATGGTGTGTGATAGAAGAAGTATATGATAGAAGACCCATGTCTCTTGTAACTAGAGCTACTTAACATCATTAGGTCATAGAGAAAATAGNGAGTTGAAGAAAAAAGTAAACATAGCCAATTCATTAAGAGAAGCAACAATAAGTGGTGAGCTTTCTGGTCTCTACATCTAGTGTACCTAAATGCAATGCTCATCCTCCTCTTGAATGCCATATCNCACTGTGCAAACCAGCAAGTTTAGATGTAGCAGTTTTACTTGGATCAGAATCACTTGAAACCACGGAGAATGTCAGCTGTTAGAGCTTCTGTCTGAAAAGGAATTACAGATCAGGTTCTGTTGGCTGTGGAGTCTTTTGGTTCTGTTTTCCAATGATATAAGACATCTCAAAAGCAAACATCTTCCAGACTTCCCATGCCCTTTATGAGCTTTCATGAAAACTCAGCACCCCCCTTTTTCAAAGAAGGACTAACTGGGAGTATCTGTGCATTTTCTACATGACATTACTAAGACCTTAGAAGGAGTAAGAATAATTTTCTCTCAGAACTGCTCAGCTCTCCTTCCAGAGTTCTGGCTTAAGATTTGGCATTTGGGGCCTGTAAAGCCTTTCAGTAAACCAGCAACCCCATAACAGGTCCTTCCTATTTTACAGAAGAATGTCTTTGATTCATTTCAGAAGAAAGCAGAGGAAATAATCCTGAAAGTGGTGAAATCCTCTCCTCTGCTGTTTCAACAAATCCTGGGTACATGAGAGAGGAGGTTACCCAAAGGCTACTTGAAAGTCAGCACAGGGTTGAATTCAGAAAAAGAATTCCCCAGCAATGACCAGGCAAAGGGCCTCATTTCTGAGAGGCCTGGGCTTCTCTCTTTTCACTACATCCCTTCTCATCCTTTAAAGCCAGTTTCTGAGATAAAAAAATTTTCATTTTATTACTCATCTAATCTTGAAATTATACATTTACTTTCAAGATCTCTCTGCTATATTCCTGCTGTTCCAGGGATTAGGACAGTTTTCCCTGTCTAGGCTTCTGGGTTGCCCACTCTCAATCACTGTTTATCTTGCCTCCTACTGCATCATACAGCTCATTAGGGGACTAAAAGGCCATTCTCTATATAGTATAAGAGTAAGAGAAAGTAAAAGGGAAGATGAAACCTATAAGAGAAAAATTATATATACATAATGAACTTCACAAAATTTGTAGATGCTTCAAAAGTGTGAAATTCCTTAATGATGAAACTCACATCCAAAGTGGAGTCCAGTTCTGATATATCATGTTGAGATGAAGGCTATGTGATCCATAATAGAGAATTTACATGTGTATATTGTATTTTTATTCTTTTGACTTTTAAGAAATTTTGGCCATGATGTAATGTACTAAACAAAGTCATTTTTCCAAAATAAACTCTCTCCTGATGGCATGAGAAGCCAGCAGGAAATCAAGCAAGGTGCTGAATGAGCAATGGAACATTGCTGACTCTGCTTTAGGAAGACATCAGTTTTTCAGTGTCAAAGCACTGGGTTCAATTTCTCTTGCAAAAATTTTCCTGTATCTGCTGGGATGTCACCTATGCAATTCTCTTTCTTTTCTCATTCTCTCTCTCT
>LZPO01045329.1:0-12163 GCA_001675575.1 Neotoma lepida | reverse complement strand
TGCCAAAATTTTATTGAGTATTTTTGCATCAATGTTCATGAGGGAGATTGGTCTGTAATTCTCTTTCTTTGTTGCATCTTTGTGTGGTTTGGGAATCAGGGCAACTGTAGCCTCATAAAAAGAGTTTGGTAATGTTCCTTCTGTTTCTATTGTGTGGAACAATTTGAAGAGTATTGGAATTAGGTCTTCTTTGAAGATCTGGTCCTGGGCTCTTTTTGGTTGGGAGACTTCTAATGACTGTTTCTATTTCCTTAGGGTTTGTCAGTCTATTTAAATCATTTGTCTGGTCTTGATTTAACTTTGGTATGTGATACCTATCCAGAAAATTGTCCATTTCTTTCAGATTTTCCAATTTTGTACAGTACAGGTTTTTGAAGTATGACCTTATGATTCTCTATATTTCATTGTTGTCTGTTGTTTTGTCTCCTTTTTCATTTCTGATTTTGTTGATTTGGATGCTCTCTCTCTCTGCCTTTTGGTTAATTTGGAAAGGGGCTTGTCTATCTTGTTGATTTTCTCAAAGAACTAACTCTTTGTTTCATTGATTCTTTGTATTGTTCTCTTTGTTTCTATTTTATTGATTTCAGCTCTCAATTTGATTATTTCCTGTTGTCTCTTCTTCCTGGGTGAGTTTGCTTCTTTTTGTTCTAGAGCTTTTAGGTGTGCTGTTAAGTCACTAGTGTGAGATTACTCCAACTTCTTTATGTGGGCATTTAGTGGTATGAATTTTCCTCTTAGTGCTACTTTCATAGTGTTCCATAAGTTTGGAATTGTAGCACATTTATTTACATTGAATTCTAGGACGTTTTTAATTTCTTTGTTTATTTCTTCCTTGACTCATTGGTGATTCAGTTGACCATTATTCAGTTTCCATGAGATTGTAGGCATTCTGTAATTTTTGTTGTTGTTGAAAACTAACTTTAAGCCATGGTGGTCCAATAGAATACAGGAGGGTTATTCAAATTTTTTTGTATCTGTTGGGATTTGCTTTGTGACCAAGTATGTGGTCGATTTTAGAGAAGGTTCCATGGGGTGCTGAGAAGAATGTATATTCGTTTTTGTTAGGGTGGAATGTTCTGTAGATATCTATTAAGCCCATTTGCATCATAANGTCTGTTAGGTCTCTTATTTGTCTCTTAAGTTTCAGTCTGGCAGATCTGTCTAGAGGTNAGAGTGGGGTGTTGAAGTCTCCCACTATTAATGAGTAGGGTTTGATGTGTGATTTAAGCTTTAGTAATGTTTCTTTTATATATGTGGGTGCCCTTGTATTTGGGGCATAAATGTTCAGAATTGAGACTTCATCTTGGTGAACCTTTCCTGTGATGAGTATGCAATGTCCTTTCTGATCTCTTTTGATTGATTTTAGTCTGAAGTCTATTTTGTTAGATAATAGGATAGCTACACCAGCTTGCTTCTTAAGTCCATTTGATTGGAAAGTCTTTTCCCAGCCTTTTATTCTGAGGTAGTATCTGTCTTTGAGGTTGAGGTGTGTTTCTTCTATGCAGCAGCATAATGGATCCTGTTTTCATATCCATTCTGTTAGCCTGTGTCTTTTTATAGGTGAATTGAGTCCATTGATATTAAGGGATATTATTGACCAGTGATTGTTAATTAATGTTATCTTTTGGTGGTAGTGTGTGTGTATTTCCCTTCTTTGGGATTTACTCCTGTTGGGATATCTATTGCCTGTGTTATTGTGGGTGTATCTGACTTCCTTAGGTTGGAATTTTTCTTCTAGTGCTTTCTCTAGAGGTGGATTTGCGGATAGGTATTGTTTAAATCTGGTTTTGTCTTGGAATGTCTTGTTCACTCCATCTCTGGTGATTGAAAGTTTTGCTGGGTATATTAGTCTAGGCTGGCATCCCTGGTGTCTTAGTGTCTGCATTATATCTGTCCAGGACCTTCTGTCTTTGAAAGACTCCATTGAGAAATCAGATGTTATTCTGATGGGTCTTCCTTTATATTCTGATGGGTCTCTTGGTCTTCTTCCTTTGCTGCTCTTAACATTCTTTCTTTATTCTGTATGTTTAGTGGTCTAATTATTATGTGGTGAGGGGACTTTTTGGTGGTTTATTTGGTGTTCTATAAGCTTCTTGTATCTTCATAGGTATTTCCTTCTATATGTTGGGAAAGTTTACTTCCATGATTTTGTTGAATATATTTTCTGTGCCTTTGAGTTGGTATTCTTCTCCTTCTTCTATCCTTGTTATTCTTAGGTTTGGCCTTTTCATGGTGTCCCAAATTTCCTGGACATTTTTTGGCTTTGGTGCTTTTTTTTACTGATGAATCTGTTTCCTCTATTGTATTTTCAACACCAGAGATTCTCTCTTCCATCTCTTGCATTCTGTTGCTTATGCTTTCATTTGTAGTTCCTGTTCATTTACTCAGATTTTCCATTTCCAGCATTCCCTCAGTTTGTGTCTTCTTTATTGCTTCTATTTCAGTTTTCAAATCTTGAACTTTTCCCCTCACCTGTTTAATTGTATTTCTTGGCTTTCTTTAAGGGATTTATTGATTTCTTCCAATTTTTGGTTTGTCTTTTCCTCAATTTCTTTAAGGGAATTTTTCATTTCCTCTTTGAAGGCCTCTAGCATCTTCATGAAGTTATTTTTAAGGTCACTTTCTTCTGCCTCCTCTACATTGTGGTGTTCAGGACTTGCTGTTGATGTAGGGCTAGGTTCTGGTGACGCCATATTTCTCTTTATGTTGTTGTATGTATTTTTGCTGTGGTGTCTATCCATATCTTCCTCCAATAGATACAAGAGGTGTCTGTGTCTAAGTGAGCTGCTATTGCTCCAGTCTGTGCTTGCTGTGTCTGTGTCTCAGGGTGACACTCTGGGTCCAATGTTAGCTCTTAGTCTAATTGGAGCGGTGGATTCTGTATCTCAAGGAGCTGCTCTTGGTCCAATCCAAGCTGGCTGATTCTGTGTCTCAGGAAGCTACTCTTGGTCTTATCAGTTCTCTTGGTCTAATCAGAACTGGAATATTCTGTGTCTCAGGAAGCACCTTGGTTCAATGAGAGCTGGAAGATTCTATGTCTCAGGAAGCCACTGGAATCACAGGGGGATGGGTATTGGGGTAGGGCATGGGTTTTATAGATTGCAGGGTCTGATGGGGGTTTTATTGGAGNAGCCTGCCTGCAGGAGTTTTCCCTGCTGACTGGCTACTTGGGTGGAGTTGGGTGGGGGTTCCCAGGAACTGGTCGTGTCCCAGGGCCTCAGTCCCAGAGCATAGTCAACATCTTATCACTACCACAGTAATCCTTTCCAACACACTCATCACTATGTTTGTACATTAATCCTGATACTATTTATTTGTATGCATAGTGTTTGTTCAAGTACATAAGTACAGACACATCTATCATGTCTCTTTCCGATTGCCCTGTGAATAAAACCCAGCCTCTTCTTGGACTTGTCACAATCTCCATATGGATGAACATATGGATGTTCATGGAAATTGCATTTGTTATACCTTACTTGATAATGAAAATAGAACTAGGTTTAACCCACACCTCAACCATTGCTTTTAATTTGCCAACATAGGCTGCTTCTTAAGAGTAGTGAATAAGTGCTGGGACTGAATTAAGTGTCCTCTCCTGGATGGAAATTTTAATGATCTGGGTAATGAACCGAATGTAGATAATCAGGCAGAAGGAAAGGCTGGATGCATGGTTTGGAGAATATACACTTTATTGGGACAGTAATGCCAGAACTAAATCAATGAGTGCAGGGGATATTTCTAAACAGCCAATGTCCTTAAGGGGGTCATTGCTGCACTTTACAAAGAACATAGAGAAATAGACTAGAATTTTAGAAAATCAGGCTTTAGTTCTTATACTGTCAATAACTAATTTTTCTGGAATATTTCAATGTGGTATTTTCTAAATGTTAGAATCTCGGCACCTACTAGAGGAATCAAGAACTTGATATTTTTGAGGGTATCAGTTCTTTTTTTTTTTTTTTCTTTTGCTACATTTAGGTCCACCCGCTATTCATCTGGACTGTTAACATGAATAGCAAGCACATCAAACTGGCAGGGTGTGATGTAGTAGCAGAGTGTGGGGAGCCTGGAACATAGAGGTATCAACCTATTTTTGGGGTTTGGTTATTAATAGCCTTTATTTTAATGCTACACTTTTCAAACAGCTTTTTATCGTGGTTTCAGTTTTTCCCTGCTAAAATATTCCAATTTTAGGAATCACGATATGATTATAGTATACTTAATCTGAGGACATATAAAAATCAAAAAATTCATCTAGAGAAGAAAGGAGAGAAATCTGATGAAATTTCACCTTAACAGCATGCAAATAATGGCAGAGTAACAAATAGACCTCTGTTTATTAAGAAGTACAAGAGCTGTTAGGTGAAGACAGCATCAGAGGAATGAAAGGTTCTCTAATGAGGAAGAAAAGTGGAGGGTCAATAAAATATCTGAAGCATTTTAAATCTGTAGATAAAAATGCAAGAATGGGCATTTTCAGAAAGTGATGTTGAGAAAACTGAGGCTGGAAAAGTCTGCCTGAATCCAAGGTCCAGAAAATTTTAAAGATTACAACAGGGAAAGAGCTCCTTGCTCTTAAACAATCTTAAAATCCTAGATGANCACAAGAATTAGTATGCATCTTTTCATCACATCCTAGCAATTCATTATTTTCCTTGGACCAGCAGGGCATCTTCTCATAGAATGACAGATATATCAAAGGCAAATTGCTTCAGTCAAGTCCATCAGTGCTTCAGCTTTATATCATGTTTGCATACATTTCACTGCCTACAGCAATCCACTCTACATGATGATCACAACATCAAAAGACCTGTTTTAAAAGGAATGAATTTCTGTTGTTGCTGAGTTAAATAACAAAAGGAATAAATATGAAAGAAGAATGCAGAATTTGGTCCAAAAGTTTAATTCACAGAAACAATTCAATCATAACAAAATATTATATAGTATATACATTTGATTTCAATGAGGTTAAATGTTTTATTTTCTGTTTTTTATAGCAGGTTGGCCTTGAATTTAGTATTTAGCTGAGAGTAGCACTGAACTAATGATTTTCTAACTCTACTTCTTCAGGATTAGGAATACAGACACTGACCTCCAAATTCAGTTTATGTAGTGCTGGGGATGAATCCCAGGGCTTCCTGCATGTGAGGTAAGCACTCTGCCAGCTGAACTACATCTATCCAAAGATTTTAGTTTCTAGTTGAGATAGTTGATCAAAATATTTAAGCTATTTGAAGTATTCAAAGCTCATGGCTGCTCCGTGAAAACAAATACCACCTCAAATATCACCCTAATTTTTTTTTTGCTAAATAAGAAATATATTAAAGGATTAAAATACTCTGAAACATTTTTTTTCAATTTACAGAGATGAACCTAGAGATTGATAGCAAAAAAATTTGGCCCTAGTTTTACAAAGCATGTAGCCTACTGACATTGACTTAAAACTGAAAGTCACATGCTTCATTCCCAAAATAAGAACTAATAAACATTTTAAAAAGAATAGTTAAAAAGGTTACAGAGTTGTGTTACTGTTTTGTGTTGTTTTTTTGGTTTTAAACCTATAGAGTACAGTTTGTGTTGGCAGACTGCTCCTGGGCATGGGGCCTTTCCTGCAAGGTAGTCAGTACACCAGGTCTTACACCGTTAAAGAAAACTTAGTTTCCCTCTCTCAGCAGCAAGTGAATATTACTAGCTTCTTAGCTAGGAGTGTGAGTTTGTGCCCACCTCCCCTCTTCTCTGCTGGAACTTTGGCTTGAGTTTACACAGGTCTTGTGAATGCTGTCACAATCCCTTTGAGTTGATGTGGGAGAAAGAAAGAGAAAGAAAGCAAGCAAGCAAGAGAGAGAAAGAGGCTATGTATCTATCTATATCTAATTTTTATATCTACATCTGTCTATCTGTCTATCTATCTATCTATCTATCTATCTATCTATCTATCTATCTATCTATCTTCTATCTATTTATCTATCCTAAAATCACTACGAAAAATGTAAAACTCAGATTATATTCTGGGGGCATGGCTCAGTGGTTAAGAGCACTGACTCCTCTTCCAGAGGTCCTGAGTTCAATTCCCAGCAACCACATGGTGGCTCACAACCATCTATAGTGGGATTGGATGCCCTCTTCCGGTGTGCAGATATACATGTAGACATATCACTCATACATAATATGTATATCATATATATATGTATATAAAGAGTGCATACTACTCTTCCAGATTATATTCTGAAATGGAAACTTTGTGGAAATTAAAAAATCAGTATTCCTCTGTTAAAAAGAAGGTGTATATTTCTGTCAGTAGTAATAAACAGATCTATGTACAGTATAATTGGGTGGGGTNCATAATGAATTATTAACAGAGAATGTAAATTTGAAGTCAGAATCTGCTTACTGTTAGCCACATCAGTATTGAAGAAGTAATTTTAGTCCAGTTGGCAACTGATTTCACATTAGGAAAAATTGCAGTAATTATATATATATTCTTCCTATCTCAGGTCAAGCTAATGAAAACTATAAAATGTTTTAAAATGAAGCACCATTAAAAAGTGATTCAGCAAATATTAGACAACAGACAAAACAGTAGTTTCACTTATTGACCTGTATTTAATGTGGATCTCTGTAGTTATGTTACTTTTCCAAACTCCAGAGGAGAGAATTAGTAGAACTTCTTCAAGGAACTCTGACCGCTATGACTCTACTTCTAAAAACAATTATAAAAGGTGTTTGAGCCGGGCAATGGTGGCACATGCCTTTAACCTCAGCACTCGGGAGGCAGAGGCAGGCTGATCTCTGTGAGTTCGAGGCCAGCCTGGGCTACCGATTGTATTTTGCATGGATCACTGGAGTTTAAATTTGTTGCCATATAGTAGAAGGCTGACTGAATATCAAACACCAACATATGTTCCTGTTTAAGCATCTCATGTGGAGAAAAACATCTGACTTCACTGCTATTTTTGATTATCTGTTCCTCTGCTGAAACCAGATACTGTCCATTCTTTCGAAAGCTGACCAATGTTGTTTAATAGAGGTTCTGTTATCACTTGTGGATAAGATAATTAGGACTTAACATTTTATTCAGCCATAAAAATGTATCTTTTTAAACTCTTCCTTCCCCAGGCAAAGGAATTCTCTAAGATAATTTTGCAAACAACCTTGCCCTATTTTGTGAACAGCTATGGTATCTGTGAGAGTGCTATTGTCATTATGTCCCCAGAACACCAATCTTTTTGGAATATAGGTCTGTGTGCTTTGGTTGTAAGGTACTAAAGTTATGAGTTTGGAGAAAGAAGACTGCAGTGTGGCAGTTCCATTCTAGGCACACATATCAAGGGTCCATAAGTACCAACATGGCTCTCCACTATTGATGTTAGTATTGACCACTTGTTTGAAGAATTGCTTGATAGTTTTCTCTGTAAAGTTACTTCCATAGTCTTTTTTATTCTGTACTCTTTGACAGGAAGTTATAATGCATTTTACATTCTCATTGCTGTGAAAAAAATATCCCAACAGGAGTATGTAAGGGCTTATTTCAGCTCATTGTAGTTCCAGAGTGATAACCCTCCATCATGCAGGGCAACAAGTGGTGGAGGCATAGTGGCATGATGCTAGTTTGTCAGAAAGCAGAAAATGAACAGGAACTGTGGCTCTGCTATGAAGCCTCCAAGCTCACCATATCCACCACCAATAACCCGTTTCCTCCAATGAGACTCCACTTCTTAAAAGATACATAGCTCCCCAAACATCATTACCCTCAGGGACAAATTGCTCAAGCACATGAACTTATCAGGGGACATTGCATATTCAGACTATGTGTGTCACACATTTCAAAATGAAGAATCTCCAAAAGAGTGGAGGTTACATGAGCATTTTGGAATTCTCCAGACATTTACTTTTTCTCCCCATTTATTATCTACTTAGTCATATGCTTATAACAATATGGGTTCTTGGATATTTATCTTGAACCTTGGATTATAATCCAAAGCTAATGTACTTATTTTAGTGTTCAAATTCTTCTATCTTGGGCCATTATAAGTTCTTACAATTGGTTTTTGTGTGGCTTTTGTGCATGTCTTTATCAATATTTTCCTTTTTATTATTTCTTTACTATCTGGTTATAAATATGCTTGTGTCATATCTTGCATATTTCTGGCCCTCATCCTAGAAACAGCCACCTTCCCATGAAGTCATTGCTCTTCTTGGTAGAGAATGATACTGAACATCAAGGTATGGACATTGTCCTGGAGACTTTTGATCAATGGTCCACAGGTCTTTCCTTACAAATGAGCTTTCTTTTCATTCTGTGTACTCATTCCCCTTATTCAAATGACTACTTTACATTTCTTTTCTCCTTAAATGCTGTCAATCCATCTAGATCCATTGTTTTCATGTCTTCTTGAGGATATTGCTTTGTATCTCATATTCCATTGAAAGGATANAAGTAAAATAGCTTAACCAAGCCAATAATCCATCTACATTTACATAGATAATGTCTCCAATCTANCATGTGAACTTCTTTTGTTAGTTTTAAGTTTATGTGGAAAGAGCAGGTTTGGGAAAAAGAGAGCATCTATGGATGGGTTGAGCCTAAAGGTTGTAAATGGCTTGAGAGGAATGAAGTCAGGTGGACAGAAGGGCCTGGGCTGGTGTACAGGATATACTTCCTTGTCAAAGCCTGGAGTGTGGGGGTAGATATGGCTGGGTGGTAAGGTTGGATTTTGTATGGGCATGACCTGTGAGTTGGGGGATAGGTTCAGAGGCAGAAGCCTAGAGGTCAGTTGTGGCACAGTCAAGGGTGGCCAGGCTAGGCCAAGGCACTGGATGTGGAACCCAGATTATATATGGCAGTTGAGGAGGGTACATGGATGGGGAAGATCAGGGAGACTTACTGAGCTAGACATTTAAAAAGAATGTAGGAGATAGCACTGGATGGAGAGTTAGATGGGATGCAGAAGAGACTTGTGGGTAATGGCAGGTAAGGCAGATCTGATGAATTTCTAGAGATTGGTTGGAGTATGGGTAGGGTGGTCAGACTAGAGCAGAACACTGGATATGGGACCTGAGCTATATCTGGTGGGTTGGGGAAAATATGTAAATGGAGAGAGTCGGTGAAACTCACCAAGCTAGTCCCTGAAGAAAGATGTGCAAGATCTGGCTGGGTGAAGAAGTTGGATGCCTCAAAATTCTTGATGATTATATCTACAAAGGCTGTTTTTCCAAATTAAGTTGTATCTCCAAATTCCATAGATGGTCAGTTGATATATTCTAGTAGTTATTATTCAGTCAATTAAAATAGGTATGTGAATCAGGCCATTATTTGATTGTCAGAAAATGTGAAGTTATTGACAGATGGTTTTAAGGCTCTTAATTAACTGGAGACCAAATAGTCACTTTTGGAAAATAATGAACACAAAGGAGTAGATGTCCCCAGGGTAACTGGTAGGTACATATTGCCCCAAGGTAATGTTATTATCTATAAACTATACTGAAGATTTTATATTAAATTCTGTAATCAAGTTTCCAAGACCCAGACAACGGAAGTTAATTAATGGGTTAAGAGTAGGTCAAATGTCAAGACTAACTCTCAAGGGCAAAGAGATCTGGATTGATTGTCACCATAGAATATCTTCCAATGACAGAAGTAATTTAGGTGTTCACCTGAATGGAAAGGGAGAGAGAGAGAGACAGAAAATGTTCTCTATGATGAATAATAGTATTCTTCCCCTCATAAAAAAAGAATTGCTAAGTGTAGGAAGTATGAGCATAGGACTAAATCCCAGGCCTGCTCAACTCCATAGCCTACATTTCTTCAACCAATGAAGTAGTTTTCTTCTATTAAAAAGTTCTCTTAATTAATTTTTTAAAAACACAAATAGTGAAATAATTAAAATACTTTTTCTTCTCATTCAATTCAAGCTAGTTGCTTGAGTTTTTATCATTTGCAGAATAAATGTGAAAACCTCTAAGAACTATTCAGACTGAGAATTAAACTTCCCTCACATGGAGCATTAGAAAACATTCAGATTTCAACCCTTAAATAAGTACTAAGTAAAAACCTTTTAATATTGCACTCTGGAAATTATTTTTTTTCAATAATAATGTCATTATTCACAGTAATTTCAGAATTCGTATTTTTAAGATTACCACCAAAGCTCCCATAGTGTTGGTTTGTGTCCTAAAAAACAACCATACATGTTAAAATTATATTAGAAGATCTACTGACATTTTGATTTTAAATGTCATTCTGGGAAAAATTAATGATACTTTCAAGAAATAATTTTTGGTATAAAATTTAATCTGATAACAACTGGTCAAAAATTCTGATTGCTACAGAAACCATTAAACACAGATTTCAAGTCCTACAAAAAATCAAAAAAAAGGGGGGCCATAACCAGTGTTTCTGAAAATATAACTTATCAGCTTTGAAAGAAAAGAAAATATATATTTTATAATTGCAGGAACTAAGAGAATTTGTGTGCTTTGTGATCACAGAGCTAATAAATATAACTTTAATCCTGGAATAGCACAAAAAACATGCAAATCTTAAACCTAACAAAAAAGTGGAGATAACTTTCAGTTCTCTTTGAGTGGGGGAGGAATGGTGTGTAAGACCTCACAAGGGAGAAAACTCTTAGTTCCTTTGTTTTCCACATTTGTCACCTGCACTTGATGTAGAGTGGAGAAAATCTCCCAGAAACCATGTTAGGAATGAGTGTTCTAAGCTCAGCACAGATCATATCTTCATTGCTGACTATGCAGAAGCTAAGAGGGGCTACCAAGTCCAAACAACTGTTTAGTGGAAGCATCAAGTTATATGAATTCACTTTTTATATAACAAAGTACTTTAGTAATTCTAATTTATTTATTTTAAAAATATTTTATCTTTTACACAGCACAAGAAAGGAAAAATCAATCTCTTCTCTTTGCAGTAAATTTTTATATCATGATTTTTCAAACTGAATTAAAATATATGTTCTCAGATTGTAGTTATAAATATTGAAGTCAGTATTATCTGGGAGACCATTAAATAGCTATCTCATTTTAGATATAAATCAGTTTAGATTTTGGCGGCTTGGATTCTCAATGTTTATACACAGCACTCTATTCAACATTCTTAAGCAGAGTGCTACCATGAGACTTAGAACATTGACGCTGTTATGAATTATGAATAGACATGTTTATGTCTATCTCCCCCATGTTCATGAGTACCCTCAGAATACAAGTCATATATTAATACAATGGTTTTTGGAAACAATACATTTTCATAAAATAGAATGCTTGAGTGAATAGATAAAAGAAAAAAAAATGAGTAAAACTCTCATTGATTTAGGCTACATTGTTAGTTAAAATATACTGATTCATAATGTCATTCTTCATTATTAATTCTAAATTTCATTAATTTTTCTGGGCTGTTAATATTGGTTGTTTTATCCCTGTTGTTGATAAAACAGTAAGAAAAATAACCAAACAATAAAGAAAACATAATCTAAAACTTTAATAAGAAAGGCTAGCTCTAAAATCATCAGGATATCAAGTTTTCAAATCCTCCTAGAGTCAGTCCAATTGCTTCTTGGGTTCAGAAGGATTTTATCTCTGAGCTGGGGAGTTCAGGGTTCAGGCAATCACTCAAAGACAAACATAGGAATATTCTCTAGCAGAACCCATTCCTTGCTACTTTGAAATTTCTCCCATTGTAACATAAATTTATTAANATATACAAAGCTGTGGATCAATGGTACAGAAAATAAACTGCAAAAAGAAATATTTTCTGAAAGTTGAAAATCATTTATAAAAGTTTTCATCTGAATTTTTAGAGGAATGTGTTGAGTGAAAGTCTTCTTCCAGCAATGTTTGTTAGGATAATGAAGATCAGTTATTTATGTTTCTAAGAATACTGGACCTCTGGCATCTCTGTGAACTGAAAGTATCTTTGTAAATATATATAGGAAATATAAAAGTCACAGAAAAGGGGAATGAAGATAAACATTTTTTCCTAATTGAAAAGAAGCCTGTGAGTTTCCTGACTTTTATTCATTCAGGGAAACATCAAAGATATATGTTTATATCCGGGCGGAGATGGTGCAAGCCTTTAATCCCAGCACTCGGGAGGCAGAGGCAGGTGGATCTCTGTGAGTTCGAGGCCAGCCTGGGCTTCTGAGTGAGTTCC
>LZPO01045328.1:8248-25550 GCA_001675575.1 Neotoma lepida | reverse complement strand
TCAAAGCCCACCCCCACAATGACACACTTCCTCCAACAAGGCCACACCTATTTCAACAAGGCCACACCTCCTAATAATGCCACTCCCTTTGGGGACCATTTTCTTTCAAACCACCACAAACTTCTCTGTTCATTTTATGCAGAACCGTTACTCTTGTTCCCATGGGAATTTTGTATTGCTTACCTATTTGATGAAAGCAAATTCAATGGAATAAATTATGAAATTATTCTCCATTTCAAAGCATGAAGATCATTTAAAAATCTCTAGTTATTGATATGAATTTTTGTCATTCTCCTCCTAAATGAGAAGAGATTACTGATTAGCAGAGTCTAATTAATCTAATGAACATTTTAGACACTTGGCATAGTTGGAGCATGAAGAACTGGTGCTGCTAAAGAGAACACCCCTCTCAGTGAAGTAATAAGAACAGAGTATTTAGGGGAAATACAATCTCTTCAGTAACTTCCAATGTGTGCTCTAAGTCAAAAGTCTATTTCCAGATTATTATTCAGAAAAGTAAGGTCCATATCAATGTATAAAGTTCTGTCAAACTCAAACTCAGGCTTGATATAAAATAGGCTGACAAATATTGTTAAACTAGGATCATAAATAGGTCTCTGCTCAGAAAACTTCATAGTCAACACTGGGTTCTCAGGAAAGCAGACCTCTTCACCTAAATGAGCTTGCAGAATATTAATTTAGGATTAAATTTGGGATCAAACCTATGGAAAGGGAAGGGAAGGCAGCAAGTCTAGACATAGAAAAAAATCAAATGGTGACACACATCTAGAAAAATTCCTGGGTGACCCCATGGGAATGCAGGATCTAGACTGCCCTTCATAATTGTCACTAGTTGGAACAAAATGGCCATACCATAATAGTCATATCACAATCAGTCACAAGAGTGGGCCTAACTGGGAAAGAGGTTACACTTGCCATGCTGAATCTTGGCAGCTGAGTCAGCTCCTCATGTTTTATTCCCAGCAGTAAAGCCAAAAGCCTTCATGAAAGGGAGATCTGAGTGGGGCACCATAACAGACACTTTGATTTACAGAGAACTTGTGTCACAATAAATAACCACAACTTAAAAATACTATAAGCCCAAAATGTACTTAATACACCTACCCTACCAAACACTATATCGTAGCCACACTGTGGACTCTGGTATTTTTTATTTGTGCTTGTGTAGATGGCTAAAAGCTTCATCTCACTGCAGCTGCCAGTGCTAGAGAGAAGTACTATACCACATACTGCTAGTCCTGGAAAAGACCAAATTGTATAACTATAAA
This sequence comes from Neotoma lepida, assembly GCA_001675575.1. Classification (NCBI taxonomy): domain Eukaryota; kingdom Metazoa; phylum Chordata; class Mammalia; order Rodentia; family Cricetidae; genus Neotoma; species Neotoma lepida. The sequence continues at coordinate 24,261 of LZPO01045328.1, read as the reverse complement.
GTAAGTTTCTGCTAAATTTTATGACTTTCACACTATCATAAATTAGTAAGAAACATAAATTGAAGCATCATAAGGTAGGGGCTGCCCATACTACTATATTGAGCAAAGAATTCAGAAATTTAATAAACAAAGATCTTGGCACAGGCTAATGCTTGGCAACTGTTTAGGAGAAGAGCCAGGTGCCCACGCAGGCCAGAGGAAATTTGCCAATGAAAAAGGAGTCAGAGGCAGATGCCCTCGGAGCTCACATTATTACTAAGTAGAGATTCTAAGCCAAGACAACAAAGCCTATCATGTTACATGGTAAAATACATAGAAGAAATGAACTTGAACTGGAGGACAATGATCTCAAGCCTTTAATATCATTTAACGAAAGTGGTTCAGCTTCCAACTTGCCCTCCAGACTTCAAGGTCGTTTCTGAGCCCCCTATACCTTGGCAGGGCACAATAAGGTTCCAGACTATCTACACTTCCACCCAGACCAACATTAAGAAAAGAAGGAAGAAAATTTTGGAAAGTTAAACTGGTTCCACCTGTATTGAAGCCATTTGGAAACAGCATTAGCACACATAATGGAGAGCCCAAACACATGGAAAGGAATGGCCTACGTCATGAAAACATGCAGGAAAAAGTTATCGTTGCAAGAAGGCCATTAGATGTCTGTCTATACAGTATACATAGCCTTCATGCAAGAAGAGAAGAGATCAAAGTCAAAGAAATAATAGCAGTCCATCTTGTGCCACTCAATTTCAAAACTGTACTACTTTTCTTACTATGCTTCAAATAAATAGAAAAAAATAGTTATAATACTGATGATCTTCAACATGTTATTCATGCTTCTATACAAACCAGGCTACATGTTTCAGTGTGAAAGCATGAGAAGGTCTAGGCCTTTGAATGGCACATGCCATTTCTGGGAAATGTATCTATAGGCAAAAATTACTTCCTACAAGTAATACCTCCCTTGTTTTAAAAAGAAATACATATTGAAATGGTTGGGATTTGTCTGTCATTATAGGAAGCAAGCTGGTACTAAGTATTTTATTAATTAAGTTTTTATTTATTTTACATTCTGACCACAGTTTCCCCTCCTTCCTCTCCTCCTATTCCCTCCCCCCCACCTACCCTCCAGTCCCCACAATCCACTTCTCCTGTTTCTGTTAAGAAAAGGGCAGACCTCCCATGGGTATCAACAAAATATGGCATATCAAGTTGAGGTAGAACTAAGCACTTCCCTTGTATTTAGGCTGGGCAAGGCAACCCAGTATGAAGAATAGGTTCCCCAAAGCCAGCCAAAGCATTAGAGACAGCCCCTGCTCCCACTGTTAGGGGTCTCTCAAGTAGACCAAGCTACTCAACTGTCACATATATGTAGAGGGCCTAGGTCGGTCCCATGTAGATTCTTTGGTTGTTGGTTCAGACTCTGTGAGCTCCTATGAGCCCAGGTTAGTTGTTTCTGTGGGTTTTCTTGTGATGTTCTTTTCCATGCTGGCTCTTACAATCCTTCCTCCCTCTCTTCAGTAGAATTCCCAGAGCTTGGCCTAATGTNTGGTCTCTGTATCTGTTTCCATCACTTATTGCATTTACTGCATGAAGGCTCTCTGAAGACAATTCAGCAAGGCACTAATNTATGAATATAGAAATCATCCTGAGTGAGGTAACCCAGACCCAGAAAAACAAACGTGGTATATATTCACATATAAGTGTAACGTAAAGGATAACCATGCTACAATCCACAGACCCAGAGAGGCTAGGTAACAAGGAAGGCCCAAGAGTGGGATGCATAAATCTCCCTGAAAGGGGGAAATAGAGGAAATCTCATGGGTGAACTGTGGGCAAGTAGAGATGGCAACATGAGGGATTGGGTTGGAGGGTATAGAGGAAGGAGAGTACTGAAAGAGATTACTAGAAAGCGGGGAACATTTTGGGGTCAGGTAGAAACCTAGTGCAAGGGAAACTCCTAGGAATATAGAAAGATGACCCCAGCTAACTCCTAACAATAGTGATGAACTGGCCATCTCCTGTGACCAGGCAAGACTTTCAGTAGAGGGATTGGAACACCAACCCAGCCATACAACTTTTGACCTACAGTCTGTCCTTCCTATGGGATGTGCTGGGGTAATGGTGGCACAGAGATTGTGGGAGTGGCCAACCAATGACTAGTCCAGCCTGAGACCCATGCCACNAGAGTGAGCTCACCCCTGACATGGCGTGGAGTGCCATGACCTAGAAGCTGGGTGGCTCAAAGACCTGGATAGAACCAAACACAATTATAGAGAGAAAAAAAAGTCAATGTAATGGTACTACGTATTTTTAAAGGGTTATATAAAAACACAGCTAAACTGTAAATTTTAACTGAGGAACATGAATTACAATTATGAAATGGATGTAAGCTACTGGTAATGAGAGAGAGGGGGGCGGTCAGCATTGAGAGAGAAGGGGGTCAGTAATGAGAGAGAAGGGAGTCGGTTGAATGGATCTTCTATGGCCCTGTCTGTGGTCCTTTCTGTGATAACTTGAAAAGTAGAGAGATCATTTTGTTGCCTTTCCCCCATTGTTCTGTTTTTAAAGTAACAAATCCCAAGTCCTATGAATGGCTTGTACTGATTTTTTTCACATTTGAATTAAAGATCACTAAACACACACACACACAAAAAAAAAAAAAAAAAAAAAAAAAAAAAACAGAAGCAAAGCTCTTCAACCCTGATGGAAATTTTTGTGAGGTAGTATTTCTCAACTTCATTCACCCTTCAGCTCTTCCAGTATCTTCCACCATGTTTAACTTCTCCATGGTTCTTACTATTATCTGATACTTTGTCAAATCTTCATCTCTTGGGTATTATCTGTGATTACCATTAGACTACAGGTTACAGGACGGGAGTAACTTTATCTTGCTTACTTACCAGGGTCTAGAATAATGGAGGGCATTGTCCTTTATCTGAATGCTTAGGACCAAAAATTTGTCAGAATGGTTGAAATTTTTTTCAAACTCTGGAATGTTTTAATACACATAATTGGGTATCTTTGGCCAAAATTTAAGCATAAAATTCATTTATATTTCACATCTGCCTTATATTCATTACATAGTCAAAATAATTTTACATAATTTTAGTGTATCATCTCAGCACTCAAAAAGTTTAAGAATTTGGAGCAGTTTGAATTTTGGAATTTCAGATTAAGGGTATATTTATAAATTTATAAATAATCAGAGTTCACTTAGTATTTGTATTGGGGCCATAGTGATTTTTCATCATTGATAACATTAATTATATTACTATTAAGTATCAAAGATTATAACAGCACAGGTTCATGTCAACTATGCAACTAACAATTTTTAAGTAGATAACTGTGATAGGTAATTTTACATGTCAACCTGATAGGGTTACAAGACACCCTAAAATTTGATCAACAATTGTTCTAGGCATTTTTGTGAATTGATAGATTGAGTAAAGCAGACAGAATGCTCTCTCTAGAGAGAAGAGGCCTCATCCAATCAGCTGAAGCTTGAGTAGAACAAAAAGGTTAGCTTTCCTGAAATAAGAGACTGATTCTTACCTGATGGCCTTCAGATTCAAACTAAAACATGAGCTCTTCGAGGCTCTCGAGCCTACCAGCCTTTGGACTAGAACCATATCAAGGACTCTCCAGGGCCTCCCAGCTTGTCAGCCACAGATCTTGAAACCTGTCAACCTCCTAACTAATTTAATCATCTTGCCTGACACTATTTTCTGTCTGTATATATGTACTATAAGCATTTGCTGTTCACTTGAGGAGTTGCACTTGCCTGCACAAGCATATGAAGGCAGAAATCCATATTAGGTGTCAGCCATATAATAATATGGAATAAAATATATATATCAGGAGGGTCTCTTGCTGATCCTGGAACTTACCATTTGGTCAGGAAGTCCTTAGGACCTGCCCATCATCAGATCTGGGATATAGACACACCTTGCCTAGCTTTTTACATGGGTTCTGGGAATCGACACTCTAGTTCTAATACTTTCATAGCAATCATTTTATTTACTGATCCATTAGCTCAGTCCCCACAAATTTCTCCTTTTAAAAGTAAAATGTAAGTGGGGTACTAATTAATAAATGTGTCTTTTTATGCTCTTCAAAGAACATTAACTACTGGCTGGAACTTATCTATTGAATGAGTTGTGTTTTTTTATATTATGTTTTTATGTATGAGTGTTTTGCTTGGATGTATGCCTGCACTAGATGTATGCCTGGTGCCTACAGAGGCTAGAAGAGGGTACCAGATTCCTTGGAACTGGAGTTACGGATAGTTGTGAGCCACCATGGGAGTTCTGGGAACTGAACCTGAGTTTTCTCTAAAGCAACAAATGCTCTTAACCTCTGAGCCATCTCTCCAGCCCTTGAATAAGTTGTTTCTTATAACAGCCATATTTGAAAAACAAGGGGTCTTGTAAAGAGATCTATGTCTTAAGAGAAGGAAACCCAAAAACTATGTAATAGAATAAAATCACACACACACACACACACACACACCCTGAAGTCAACAAAATACATTTCAATATTTACTTAATATTCAAAAGCTGTCAATAAAATCAAAGGACATGAAGTGNATACCTATCCAAATATAGTGACAAGATACCTCACATGCAAAAAACTAAATTTTGGTTCAACAAGCTCTTAGAAGTCTACATATGATGTTCTCCTTCTGAGTGTGAATAATCAAAAACTAACTGGGCATGAAGTGAAACATTTAAATTGACATCTAGTATTATTTCACCAAATTATTGAGAAAAGAATGTTGCAGGTAACTGTACTACTTCTTGCAAATCTGCATTTGAATGACTCCTCATAAGCAAATACCATGCAACTTACATAAAGATACACACAAACTAATCTAGCTTCTTTAGAGAGAGTGAATTTAGGTAGTTTTGCTATTGGACTGATTGCCAAAATTTGAATATTCTAAAATGTGTTTAAACAAGAGAAATAAAAAAGAAATGTTTCATTTCTAATGTGTCACTGCTTAGATTTTAAAAGCCAATATGCTTATGAAAGCAACTCTTAGGTCCCACCCAAAGAACAGTATACATTTTAAGGAAGCCAAAATACTATCTAATATGGAAACATTAAAGCTGNCAAATTTTTTTCAAGGTCCCCATATTTACAGATCTTGAAGATAAAATTTAAATGACATTTAGTTCTTTAAAGAAAACTTTCCATTAAGAAGATTCCGNTTGGGGCTAGAGAGATGGCTCAGCAGTTAAGAGCACTTGCTGCTCTTGAAAAGAACCTGGATGCAGTTTACAGCACCGACAGTGAGTGGCCCACAACCAATAGTTCCAGGGAATCCAACATCTTCTTCTGGCCTCTGTAGGTACCTGCATACAAGTGCTGCACATTAAGACAAGTTGGAATACACATGACTAAAACTAAAGAAAATTGTAAAGAAGAAATGTTTCACTCACTTAAAATATCTTTAATTATCTCCAAACATGAAGTACCCCAGTTTTTTCCTATTTAGCTCACATGAAAATGTAGGACATAGACCATCCTACTTTCTACAGGAAAACAACTGAGAACCCCTGCTATTGCATTAGTCATGAACTTCCAAAAATAGTGCTATTTCATTTCAGGCTATCAAAATAGTAAGAATATACTACTTAACCAATGGTGAATGTAAGTATTTTCCTGATTTAAGAGTCAGAGTAGAACATTTCCCCCTCTGTTGGTGCCACCTACTTTTCACTGCTTTTCTTCCCTCCCAATTAGAGCCATCTCTAATAGCCTAAGAAAACCTACCTCTTCTAGACTTCAGTGACCCAGCTGAGTTGTGTTCATACAGTAATAGTATAAAACCTGTGTCCTGGATAACTGATCTGAACTTGGTCGGACTTGATCTGAACAATGGCTCTAAGACTCTTTCTATCTCCGTGTTAAATATGAGGAACCTGAGAATTAGAGAGGATAAGTTATCTTCCCTAGTTAAATGAAAGAAACAGAAGCCAAATTTAAAATACTGCTGTAATTTCAAATATGAACATAGTTATATTATTTGCAAAATTTTTGAAAGTAGACAAAAACAACAGAGTTATAGCCTTCTCAAGTTACTGAAACAGAATAATCCTAAATGGCCTAAGTAACAATATTTATATCATAGAAAATATGTCAGTTATACAATAGGAAAAAGTGAAAGGAGGAAAGGATTCATTCATGTCCCTGAATTACAATAAAATCAAACTTTAAAATAGGTAGTAATTAAAGTAATTGTGATACCACTTTCAGATTTTCAACATAAAAGAAATGAAAAATACAAGTATATACTTAGACATGAAATTAAAGCAATTTAACAAGAAATATATTTTCATACAACTAAAAAATCAATACTTCTTTATTAAAAGGTATCAATGCCTCTTCCAAAGCAGTTGAGGGAGGCTGAGACTATAGTGTGCGGGGGTGGAGAACATCTGCCAAGCAGACACAAAGCCCTACACTCAGTACCCAGCACCAGGGGAGAGGGTTAGCGGAAGAAAAAGTATCTGCAAACGTGCATCCTTTCTATATGCAATAGCAAGCCAACGTTACTCAATAACAGCACATTTTCAAATTTTTCAAATATCCCAATTTAAACAAAATATAACACTTCGGTCTAAGTTTCCAGTTAACATTCACTAAGGAACTTCAAAAGATAGAAGGTTCACCAATGGTTTTAACAGAAGCCAGAGTCTTTCAGTATTAAAGAACAGCTACTAAGTATAAGAAACCCTCCCACATCCAACCTATATACCAATTTCTTATTGTGAAGCACATGTCACATTTCTACAGAATTATCAAACATGGTAAAGGTGCATACAGAACAGAATCCAGAACATTAGAAATGTCAGGAGGTTCTGTCAGATATGGCTTGTGTGTCGCTGAGTATGCTCCTTCCNTACTCTAGGGCTAGTTCCCAGTCTATAAAATAAGCATCTATCCTTGGTTACCTTTCAGTTCTTTTAAGTGTTTAAAATTATGACACCCTATGACAGAATCATTTAACTTGCTAATCTATACATAATGACTACATGCTCCTGACAAGGTAATAATTAGAGTTTTCTCATTTTCACACACTATCTCAATGCTGAAATTAAGCTCTAATAGAAATGATACCATATTTGAACAATGTATCATACATTTATATCATAAAAATCAAAATAATGTCTCTAATTCATCAGAACTGCTAGTTTTTACTTATCTAAAACCCAAGGCTTCTTATTAAGTAAAGCAAGAAAAGTGATTACATGTACTTTCAATTCTAACACTGAAGATTTTTCTTAACATAAGGGGCAAAATGAGAGGTNAAGCTAGCAAGGCATGTAGCAGGTCCTTAACGTTTATACGTTAAAAGAACAAATGATCTATCATTACAAGGATTTCCTTGTTTAAGGGTTTTTTAATATCAATCTAGGGATGTTACAGAAATATGTGAAGCATCAACCATGATCAGTAACATGGAGTTATAACAAACAGTTATAACAGTGCTTTTGAGTCTGANATTGAACTGATAGATGAAAAAATGAAAATGTGTGCTTTCATAGATGCCTCTTATAGAAATCCACATTAGCTCAGAACAGTTGTGACTATGTCATCCAGGGAATTTGGAGGAAGAGTAGGATAAATCGCAAAGCCTGGAGGACCCTTTCTCATCGAGTGTCCTGGTGAAAGGAGAATGATGGCAGAAGTACAGGGTGCTGCCTTCCACTGAGGTAACATGTTAAAGAGTGCTAATTCTAGAAATCAAGAAAAAAAATCAGCAGACTCAATTATATAACACAGAAGAATTTGGGTGGGCATTATAGGTATGACTATAATCTCAGCATGCACAAAACTAAGACAAAGGGTTTTGAGTTCAAAGCCAGCTTGAACTACATAAGAAGACTTTGTCCAAATACAATAAAAAGGGGTCTGGTGAGATGGCTCAGCATACAAAGGTACCTGTCACCAAGTCTGATAATCGGAGTTCAATTTCCAGAATCCACACAGTGGAAGAAAAGAACACACTCCTACAAGTTGTCCTCTGACGTCCACATATACACCATTGCACACGCATGCATGAATGCAAACACACAGAATAAACAAGTATAATTTTTACAATTTTTAACTAAAAAGAAAATTAAAAAGCAAAAATTTTATACAAGTAAAATTCATAGCAAAACAAACTAAAAGATACAAATATAACATATATATCAAATATAACATATGATTGGTATTGCATTCACTTTTTGACATATAGCAAACAGCCACAAAGTTGGCCTTCAAACAATACTAATCTATTAGCTCACATTTCTATAGCCAACAGTACAGAAAAAAAAAACCAATGTGATCTCAACTTCTAAGGAGGTATGGTAGGAAGATTATCTCCCCTTCCTAAAGGCCATATAATATAAACTAACCATGGGAATAAAGTTATCAAGTTTATAACTCCAGAGGCTTCTAGGAGTCTGAATAGAGAGTTAGGAAATACAGGCACTCTTGAAGAATATATTAGAACTCTGCCTTCAACAGAAACTTACACAATTTGGTGAAAAATAAGTTTCAAGTTTCTAAATAGAAAAAAACAAGTAGCAGAGGAAAGCAATGTCCATACGAGGGAAAAGCAACTTTTGGAAAATAATTTACTAAGAAAAATTAAGCGCTATAAATACTCCTCAGCCTATCACTCCTGGAACTTGTAAGAAATAAAAACTGTGAATTGAAAAAACTATGGTCATGATCATCTGGATTTTCCTAACATCACATGCACAGCTCTAAAAGAAGAGTTTGGGCTAGACGTGGTGGCACACACCTGTGACCATAGTACTCAGGAGGTCAAGGCAGGAATGAGTTCCAGGATAGCCTGAGCTATTTTGAGAGAGAGAAAGAGAGAGAGAGAAAGAGAGGTGTAACTCAAAAGAAATGGCTGAGGGTGGGGGATAAGAGAAGGCAGAGGGAGCATGCTATCTACTACTAGCAGTGTCTGTTTTAAATATCAAACCCAGAAAACAAGCCTCATCTGTCTTTTGATNCCTAGACCTCAGAATGATATCTACACACTGCAAACACACTGCCTATTACGTGACTGCCAGAGAGTTAGGCATCAGGATACAGTTGTATAATCCACACTCAGATGTCAGATGTACCTCATTTGTCATGATGTTCATAAAATTCAAAACATTATATCAAGAATTCTGTAGCAAATATATTTGCAAAGCACTGGGATCATAAAACTCAACAGAAATGAGAGGCGCTTGGCAAGCTATGTAGAAACATGAAAGCCAAGTGAAAATTTACTATAGAGATGAAGGAGGGTGTTGGGGAAATGGGGAGCAAGGAATANATTATTAACTAGTTAAAACTGTGATTATGAGATGCATAAAACTACACAAAAAATGTTGATGCTAAGTAAAAACTTGGCATAATAAATCAGGTCTGATCTTTAATCATAAAAATGCAAATAATGTAATTGCTTAGAGACACATGATAAAAGGTAACCAATAATCTTTTTCCTACTTTATTATGTTTATAATATTATTCATGCTCCCAAAGAACTATTAAATAAAAGGGGGGAAATGTTGCTTTGATAAATGATCAAACAGCTTGGCAAGGCAGCAGATTCCTATAATCCCAGCACTCAGGATCTAAGGCAGGAGAACCAGGAGCTAAAGGCCAGTCCACACTACATAATGAGACCTTGTCTCAAAAAACAAAGAAACTATAATAATAAATTAGGACCCATGAGGTGGCTCAACGAATACAGGAATTTGTCTCAAAACCTAATGGCCTGAGTTCAATCCCCAGCACCCATATGGTATTAGAAAGGAGAACTGACTCCTGCAGTTCTACACATGCGCCTACACACATACACACATGTGCATATACACACACACATTCATACTAAATAAATGTAATAAAAATAGTAAATAAATATACAAACTAGGAGAGTTCTGCTAAACTAATAAAAAGTAGAAAATCTTCTTTGTCTGACTCTACTTAGTACCATTTTAATCAAAAGTTCTGATTATTGGAAACAATTTATTCACTGATTCCACAAGCACCTCTTAAAGTGCTAACTGTGGGTCACAACGCAATGCATCTGGATTCCTAAATGGGTAGCATAGCCTCTGCCCTCAGAGCAATCTAGATCTGAAAACTTACTATAGAGAGATGAATATGTCATTTGGCTAACAGCACTTTAATAATAGTGGAGAAGACAAAAATCCTCTAAGTTAACTGTTCACTTTTATGGGTGGAAGCCTCAGCATGAAAAAACTAGAAGCGTTCATGGCCTCAAGTCTATCATTTTTGTCAGGGACAAGACCTGCCATGCTACCAAGCAACTGTCTTGCAGGCTATCAAATCAGACCCTCCCAATTCTTAGATTTTATCACCAATCAATAGGAAAGCAGTCTGGTCAATCCCTCCATNCAGGGATCAGGTATCTACAGATACACATATTGGCTCACTACCAGAGAAGCCTGCCTATGCCTGAAGAATAATGCTTGAAGGAAAATTCAGGATCATTGCAATGTGTGCTTTTCTATTTTTTAACTTTTTTCTTGGTCTTTTTTTTTCCTCTAAGTTCTTACTATGTGGAAACATATAGCACTGAAAAATATATATTAAATCCTAATTTCACTCTTAAACTTCTGAAACTATTTGAAGTGGAATTAAAACCAATATGATCTCCTACCTGCTGAATACATTTCTTTTTCAGTGAGATGCCTCTATCAGTCTCCAAAATAGTTTTCATATTAAATGTTGCTTCTTCTGGGCTAAAAGCTAATTGAAAAACCAAAAGCTCAACAAAGGAGAACACAAAGCCAGACAAAATCTCTGTGCTCTTCCTGGTCAGTGGGTATCACACAAGTGGGACGCTCAATCAATTACTAAAAGGTTATAGTCAGTAGTTTATTTAAAAATGATATAAAGCGCCGGGCGGTGGTGGCGCACGCCTTTAATCCCAGCACTCGGGAGGCAGAGGCAGGCGGATCTCGTGAGTTCGAGGCCAGCCTGGGTTACNGAGTGAGTTCCAGGAAAGGCGCAAAGCTACACAGAGAAACCCTGTCTCGAAAAACCTTAAAAAAAAAATGATATAAAGCACAATGGTTCTATTTGGGAAATCCTCCCCTTTGTTTCTACAGTCATCATTATTATACTCCCCAATGGCAGCAACCTCTGATTCTGATGCATACCAAGCTCTGATACAGTTATTGCTCTTGTAGTACTTACAGAATTTTCCTTTTGACTCAGTTCCCAAGGGCTAGCACTGGACTTGATGATCACTGTCTTTGAAAAGTAAAAAAGAAAGCCCAGGTTCTTCAATGATAGGTTGCATGTCTATACTATGTCCTGGGGAAAAGTGCCAAAGAATCAGAGGGGACTTGGAAATGATGCCAGGATGATTCACCCCTGAGCACCTCTAGATTATGGAGATAATACTTTAATAAGCATGGTCATAAGAGTGATAGCCACAATTTGGCTGACATTTCCAATCACTGACAGCATCATGCTTCTTTGTGGGTTTCTGTCATCTCGATTATTTTTCACTGACTTTAAACTCTTTTTGAAGGTACTTCAGGGTTTGAGAAATTATAAAATACCCTTGTGTCCTTTCCTGGAGGTATATCATAGATCTTATTGATCTTGTAACCTAGTCCTCATTTCTCAAATTTTGTCTTAGGAGTGATTTGTTACCAGCTTTCTTCAATCTTCTTATAAAATGTAACACTTCATGTCAGTGCAAGTAATCTCCCCTCACACTTCACCCTGATACCTTCTCCAAGCTTCAGATACACAGAGAAAATGACATACAGGGGAGGGGCCAACCCCCGGGCTTTGACATCAGTTACTCTACCATCTTCTGTTGGGTTCATCTCTTCTGTCATTTTTTATAGGACACATTTGCTTTTCAAGGATCAATATTCAATTTAACTTTCTATGCACTATAAATCAAGTCTTCAAAAAGTAAAGAAAATGTGTTTCTCATTTTTAAGTTAAATTAAACAGAGGCAAGTCCTCAGCTAAGTCTATTTAATGAAAGTCATCTTTGTGAATTCCAAAGTCAGATTGTAAGCTAAGTGACAGGAAAATTTTCTTCCTTACTTCCAGAGAATACTACTTTAATCAATTCTTTTTAAGTAAAATAATGAGCCTACTTAGAAATTTGTAAACACTTGGAAAATATAAAGTTATTAGCTTCAGGGAACTTTCTCCAATTCATTATCTCTTGCTATGGATGCCACAAAGTGTGCTCCAGACAACTACATAATTTCTTTATATGCCAAGGCAAAACTGAAGTCATAAGACCATCTGATAGAATTTCTGTAGTTATTTCAGCAATGAAATTAAAATTAACAGGCTATTAAGTAAAATTCCTTATATTAACAAATAAAATGTAGTTCAGTGTCATAATTAGACCACCAAACAATAGCACCCCCCAAATATTTTTGGAGGATAATTAGATAGACACAAATAGAATCAGAAGAGAAGCCTGGTTTATACTTTGAAAATACTTATTTCTAAGTGTCCTTACAATGCTTAACATTGGCTCTTCAACCCAGCGGTGCCAGACATGTTTCTGAATTAATTTCCACCTGGAAACCCATGGGATGAAAACTCTAACTGTGTGATAAATTAAGTTGCCAAACGAAATGGATTAGCGATCAGTGCAATGGCCTGATAAGCTGTCAGATCCACTTTGGANTGGGATTCAGCCTCTTGCTCCACCTGTTCATTAAGTACCAAGTTCATGGCAACTCCAGTAACTGATTGCACATTAATAAGCTGTGTATTTGAGGTGGGTGGTGTAGCTGGCCTAGTCAACATCCCTCTACTTAAACATTCATTTAAACATAATTCCCTGGTGATTTATTCTGTTTTTAATCCCAGTAAGNAAACATTTACCTCTGGTTGAATTTTGGAAACAACAGAAATATAGTATGTTATAAAATTTAAAAGTTAACAAACCAAATCAAACCTCACCTAAAGGTCAGAAGAAGAGGATGGTGTCACCTACAATGTTTCTTCAAAGTTCTAAAAATGAAGTGAACGCTAGAAAGATCCTTGCCTTTGTACTGATAGTTTGTCAAAATAAAACATTTAAATCTGTCCTTATTATGAAGAAAATACTGTGTTTCTACAACTAGAAAGCTAAACTAGAGAAAATACTTATTAACCTTCCTTTCTTCAAAATGGCCAAATTGTTCCTCATACAACATCAAATTTTATCAATCACTGGCAATCAAAAAGCACCAAATTGGGCTACAAATAACAATACATATAAGAACTCTTAACCAAGCACAAAGTTAATAAAAACCAGTAAGTTCCTCTGAAAATCCCCAAATTGAATGGATCACATGCCATGAAATATAAGGGTGGCTATGCTATTGATGTGCTGCTTTCCTTCACTGTTATTTATGGAGCCTAATTTTTATATGAATTAAAGACTGCATTTCAAAACTCTTCATATTATCCTCCACTATGCATATAAACTGTGGACTTATTTCAGAAAAATTCAGTAAGTTGTCAAATAGCATAATTCTATTCAGCTGAGAGAGGAAAATGAATGTCATCCAGTTCTGTGGTCACAAAAATAGCAGCTCCACATAAGTTACAAATAATGAAGAAAAATAACTTGGGAGAATTTTCTTCCTTTTTTTTTTTTAATTGTATGTGTATGGGTGTTTTGCCTGCATGTATGTCTATGTATCAGTTCATGCAGTGCCTGTGGAGGCCAGAAGAGGGTATTAGATCTTCTGGAACTAGAGTTACAGATGAATGTGAGTCACCATATGGGTATTAGGAATCGAACCCAGGTCTTCTGAAAGAGCAACCAGAGCTCTTAACTACCGAGACATCTCTCCAGCACCCCTGGGGAAATTGTTCAATAGCAGTAATCACATCTCAATGCAAAGCTTGTTCATAGAAAACTTCATTTCCAACTCAGACCCTCTTACTCTGTGAGAACAATATAACTGAGCCTCAGTAACTTAAATAGAAATCTATTTCTCATCATTCTGGAGGNTCAGAATTACAAGATCTGAGGAGGATCTCCTTGCTATTTTATAATATGCAAGAGACATTATACAAAGAGGTCGAGAGCAGAGAATGGAAAGCCAGGGAACCAAACTCATTCTTCAGTCAGGAACCCATTCTCTCTAAAGCCAAAAGACTCTCTTGGTAAGAGCATGAATCTATTCAGGAGGACAGTCCTAATCACCCCTTTGGNTAAATTAATAAAAATTAATAAAACTTTACAACAATTCTATTTCATTATATAATTATTAAACTAAAAATTTTTTTAAGTCAAAGGTACGGTACATTCCAAACAAGATTGCACACTAGCTTTAACCAACTCCTAGGTCTCATGAAATACCAGGTAGCAGAAGCTGGAAAGATGGCTGAGTAGTTAAAGTGCTAGTCCCTCAAGCAAAAGGACCAGAGTTTAAATCTTGACAACNCAAGTAAATGCTGGGTGGACATAGTGGCTCCCCTGTAGTTCTAGCTTTGGAAGGCAGGGGCAAGGAATCTCAAGAGCAAACTGAGTAGTGAGGCTAGCTGTACAAGTGAGCTCTGAGTTTCATTGAGAGACCCTGTCTCAATAAGGAGGAAAAGTGATAGAGGAAGATTCCTGACATCAGCCATTGGTACATACACACACACACACACACACACACACACACACACACACACACACACAAATAAATAAATAAATAAAATAAAACATAGGCACGTACTAGCAAATGCATCCGCACATTTGCCCAATATGGCCAGATGGCTCAGTGGGTAAAGGTACCTGCCACCAAGGCTAATGAGCTGAGTTTCATACCCACAACCCACCTGGTGGAAGGAGAGAAGAGAATCAACTCCTACAAGCTATCCTCTTGTCTCCACATGCACACTGTGGCTCATGCCTCAACCACTCCACACACAAATAAACCTTTTTTTAAAGAAACTGAGCGACTTGTATTCTATTTTCCAGTTAAGGAACACTCGGTACCAGTTGCCCCTCAGGCTCCAAACAGTCCCAGTCTCATACTACTCTCCTGACAACATGACCAAACTGCTTACTATTAGTGCCAACAAAATCTATGGATAAAATCCCGCCTCCTGCTCCAGAAGGTAACAACACAAGCCCTCCAAAAGTAAAGTGGTAATTTAAACAGCATTGAGGGGCAATGAGGAATAGAGTGACAGAGAAATGTGATTTGGAATATTTTTTAAAAACAATAATTTGCATCCAACCATTCACTGGCCATTTTGCCTGTTGTCCAGGGTAATGCAAGCTTCTATAGAATGCAATAAAATCTACCTTGCTTTCCCTACTTGAAGTTTCTTAAAATTGTTAAAAGTAAGGGTCCTATTACACACAATTCCAAAACAAATACATGAAAGGCTACCTGGAATCATAACAACAGAGAATCATGGCCCTCCATACCATTTGCAGACTTGAGCCAGTTTACAGACAGAGAACTCCTCCAAAGAAAGGGAGAGTAGGTCCCTTTGAGGGAGGACTAGACTACAACAACCAAGGAGTTTTCCTTCCCCAAAGTACCAGTCCCCAGAGGAATATGTGTTCTTTTACCAACATAAGTGTTCATTGAAGTAAAGGAAATAATAAAGCTTGGCGGGGGAGGGAGGACTACACAATGGTTCTGGATTGATACTGATTCTAGGTGACTCCAGATAGAATTATGACTCTCTGGTTCAAGTGTGGGCTTATGGAGTCAGATGATCAATGAAGTTTTAGCTGAAATCTGATTCACAGTGGGCCTGGTGGGTCCCTGAACTCATCCTGTGGTTCTTTTCCCAGTCCTAGAATGTACNATTGGGATAGTTAGACTTAAGAATTGGCAGAATCCCACANTGGCTCCCTGATCTATGGAGTGAGTAACTATTCTTGTTAGAGAGGACAAATAGAAGCCAGTGGCCGGGCGGTGGTGGCGCACGCCTTTAATCCCAGCACTCGGGAGGCAGAGGCAGGCGGATCTCTGTGAGTTCGAGGCCAGCCTGGGCTACCG
>LZPO01045327.1:24106-37879 GCA_001675575.1 Neotoma lepida | reverse complement strand
CTTCCTGAAAAACCATCTTAATAAGCTGTTTTACATCCTAGAGCCCAGGGGAGGCTGCAGTCCTCTATGATAAAGGCCACTTTGTCCTAATGCCAGTTCGATAATGATAAAAGAGATTAGATGGATGTGTGCATATTCTGTTCATGGAGCAATGTTCTGAAGACCATATCTCACTGGGGAATTGAGGGAAACCCAACTAACCATATTC
This sequence comes from Neotoma lepida, assembly GCA_001675575.1. Lineage (NCBI taxonomy): Eukaryota > Metazoa > Chordata > Mammalia > Rodentia > Cricetidae > Neotoma > Neotoma lepida. The sequence continues at coordinate 37,671 of LZPO01045327.1, read as the reverse complement.
GTGGGTAGAGCACAGATATGCTGAGTAGCTGACAGACTTAAGCTTTGGCACTGGATGTGGAGGTATACTATGTAGAGATTTTTATGATCAAGAATATAAAGATTGAGAGAATTTTTCATCAATTAGAATCTGAAATATCTTAGGTGGCATTAATTTATTGACTGAAAAACAATGAGATCTACCTGCTTAAGCATCTGTGAAGGCAGAAGAATTAATAATGCCATATAAGAAGATCAAATTTTCTTTGCCATCCCCCCACCACTATCTGCCTCCCTTACTCTCCAAAGAATCTATTACAATTCTCATTCTATACGTGGAGCTCATTTAGAGGGAAGCACGGGTAGAAAACTTGAATATGAAATTCTCAACATTTATAAAATATTTTAAGTCAATTAAGAAAGCTTAAAAAACAAGCAAACAAAAACATGGACTGACGAGTTAAGAATGGTTGCTATGCTCAAAGAGGATGATTCTGGTTCACAGAATTAATGTGAGGAAGCTGACAGTTGCCTCTTACTCTAGTTCCAACAGATATGACCCTCTTCTGGCTTCTGGGGACATATGTAGATGTGTGTGAATACCCCATACAGATATGCATTCATACATACATACATACATACACATAATTAAAAGTAAAACAAATTTAAACATAATGTTAAATGAAAATTTTAAAGTTAAAAGATTTTAATTTATGCTTCACTGTGATTCAGTAGGTAATGGCTTAAAACTATCTTTAGATTAGTTATAACAAAGAAAATAATAAAAGTTGTGTTTNGCTGTTTATCTAAGTCTCACTGGGCCCAAAAGTGTAAACATGATATGATCTTTTTCACACATGTTTGACTGTTCATCAAGGAACTTTGCTGTCATTATAACAAACTACACTTATGATAAGAAGACAGTGGCTCCAAAAAAGAGGAATACCCAACAGTTCCAAACATATGATGCATGATGACCACACACAGTTCTTGAACTATGTCAAAATATGCATCTTGAGAAATAACTACAAATATTCAACCCAGGGAAGAAAACCAAGTAGACATAATCATGAACTTTCTGAGAGGAATTGACAGAGACACTTCCCCAGAGGCACAAAACTTTCTAGAATATTCTTTGAGGAATTCAGTTCATTGTCTTCCAAAACTCCTCGATGTAGCTCTGCACAACCTTCAACTTTACTTTCCTCGTGTTTGCTCTTTTGAGGGTCTTAAAATAGTTTGAAGGTCTTAAAATGGTTAAGCCAGCTGTTCATGAAACAGAGGATAGAGAGGGAGAGAGAAAAGAAAAAGCTAGCTCAGTAAAGCAAAGCGTCTGGCTTTGGCTCTGCATAGTTGCTATACTAATCAATATCACAGTAATTAAAATCGTCTGTGATTAATGGGCTGCTGTTTGGGTAGGCCTTTGTTGTCTGCAAAACCATTTCACAATCTATTTTGTCTAACTGCCCAGCAGGATCAAACCCCAAATCACTAGGCTACCTTTTGTCCTTAATTTTCATTTGAACCATTCTTGTCTACAGAAATCCTTTGCCTTAGGTTGCAATTGTAGGTTTTCCCATTTTGTATATGAGGAAAAAGTCCTTTTTTCCCCCCGCAGAAGCAGTCTCAAACTGAAATTCAAAGATTGTCACTTACTCTGCCAACAGTCCATTGAATATAACTTCTTTGTAATAGAGAGTCCCCTGGGATATCAGGGCTCTGACAGGCTCCATTGATAATGTTTGAGACCCTAAGGTGGCACCTATTTGCATTATTTTTCTCCATGATACACTATAGTCAATGATATTATTCTCCTTTTTGTCTAGCAAACCATGAATAAGAATTTAAATCTTGAGTTTCAATACTGGTTCTTGATTAATTTAGTCAGGGGCTTTCAAAATTTCAGACATACACATATTAGACACACAATGCTTTATATTTCAGAAGGCAGCTCCTTTAAGGAGACTGCTGGGTCATCTTTAACTGCAGTTACTTAGCTCTAAAACACCACTTAAAATAAAAATTAGTTGCCTACTATGTTATACATCTTATATATATATATTTTTTTACTCGCAGGAGTTCAGCAAGTGATGTTTATCTTTCATAGCATTTACAGCTGATGAGGCACAAAATCGACCTTAAAAGCTGAAGTTCTTTTGAAGATGGCTTCATCAGAAAACAGTTTATAGAATCTGAATTTGAAGTTCTACTCATAGAGCATAAGTGAATAATCAGCTTGTTTGATTTTAATTCAGTACTTTACAAGTGATTTGAACATTTATTTCTCAGTCCTACATTTTTCTCCTTTTATGATTCTTTGAAATATTCTTTAAGAAGACAATGACAATTGGGTAGAACTAGCATAGCTGTAAGAGCTTTATTAATATGAGTCTTAGTAATTTAATACCATTAAAAATAATTTTTAAGGACACCCCCCCTCCAAAAAAAACCTTTCATGTCATCCCTTTACATATTCAACAAGAACATACATGTTAGAGTAGTGTGGTAAACTCATGGCTGCTGAGTTTAGCCTCTACAGCTCTGGTAGCATGAATAAGAATGGCCACCCTAGGCTCATCTGTTTGAATGCTAGGCCCCCAGTTGGTAGATTGTTTGGTAAGGATTAGGAGGTGTACCTTGAAATTTGAAAAGCCCACAACATTCTCAGTCTCTCTCTTCCTCTCCCTTTCTCCCTCTCCAACCCTGTCCCTTTCTCCNTCCTCCATTCCTCCATCTCTCTTGCTCTGTAAGATGTGAGCTTTCAGATGTTTCTGTGACCCTGCCTTCACTTCACCATCATGGACCTTCTAACCTTCTGAGACCGTAAAATCTAAATTAAGCCCTTTATGTTATAAGTTGCCTTGGCCATAGTATTTTATCACAGCAATAGAAACGTAACTAAGACCGTAGTCTTCCATCAGAAAAACCTCCTTAGGGAAGCCTGGCAAGGGACATCACTATCTTGATGGAACCTTGGTAGCATTTCTAGTTTGGAAAGACAACAACAGAAGATGTGAAAGCTTTGGATCCCAGCTTTAGAAGTAGGCCTGTGAAGTCAAGACTTGCTTAGGTTAGAGTTCGTGCTGACGTATTCCACAGATGCATGAAGTAAGATGGGATTTTAATGTGAGATAATAAGTAGCTCTAGAACCCTAGGGAGGAAACATTTCTTTATCTATCTGTCTGCACATTGATCAATTTCATGCCATTGAGTGGCTTTCTGAAAAGTTTCTGAAATGAAAAATAACACTTGTAACCTTTGTTTCTCTGGGCAAGAATACTCCTGGAACAGAAAAGACATGTTAATGTCAATGGTTCAGTTCTAAACTTCTGTCACTATTGACTATAAACTATATGATAATGCACTAAAAAATGAAATAACAATTGAGAAAGCATAATATATATTAAATATAGCCTTTATGCTAAGAAACTAAGTTATTTGCACTAANNATCTAAATAGTGTTTTGTGAAGAATTTTAAAGCATTTCTACTCAGTTATGTTTTTAATCCTCCAGAACAAAGCTAGGACGAAGCTTTATTCAATTTATCCTCATTCCGCATTTTGAAGTTGGTCTACATGGCAGTGGCAGACATTTAAGCATCATGTTCAGGTCAATTTCTTATCCTCTTGGCCCAAAGTCTACCTATAAATTTAAAATTTGGGAAGACTTATGGGGGATGACACCTAGTTTAAAATAGAATCCCAGAAGAATAAAGAAGAACTAGAAAACTACTTTGGAAATAAATGACCTGTCTTCCCAGACACAGTCTCATCCACATGGAAGCTAGAGTCACCCTCTGATTATTTAGTGCTATGTGGACCACATGAGAAGTCCCTGAAATGACCAGGGACAGTAGTGGTCAAAACATTTATTGAATGAATAAGAGCATTTACATGCTGCCTTATTTCCATTCAGTCTAATTCCAGAATCAGTACCTGGAATTTTTTCCACTTTTGCTCTGTTATTTTTTATTTTAGTGCAGCATCCTGAGGTGAATGGATCACTTAGAAGTGAATGTGTTGCCTGAATTGGCTCTTGATATTCCTAGAATCTAAGTTTTAAGCCTTGTTTTGTTCTTTTGTGTGACTTAGCAAGCCTGTGAGATTGTAGACAAGATCTGCCACAGTGATATATGTATATATGTATATGTATATATATGTATATCTTTGTTGTTTATTTGAGAAAAATATTCTTTTTAAAAGAAAATATATATATTTGTTTATTTATTTTACATGCATTGGTGTTTTGCCTTATGTATGTCTCTGTGAGGGTGTTGGATCCACTGGAACTGGAGTCACAGACAGTTGTGAGCTGCCATATGGGTGCCAGGAATTGAACCTGGGTCCTCTGGAAGAAGTAGCCAGTGCTCTTAATCACTGAGAAATCTCTCTAGCCCCCAAGAAAAAATATTCTATGCAAAAAGGAGTATAAGGAAGAGCAGGGCTAAGTGATCAATATTTGGATGAAAATTAAATTTCTGGAGAGAAAACACTGGTTTACCACAGTGTTATTAGAAAGTCAATTATATGGGGAAGATGGGATGTAGTTAGTCCAGAACCAAATTATTTTGGGCTATCTTTAACCTCACTAATGGCCATTTATTGCCTTCCTTTGTTGATAAGTCCATTTTCATCCATATGGAAAGAGGTGTCTGCTGTTTTCATTTTCAGATGACTGAGGCATGAAAGTTAACTAGGGACTTGTACAAGGGAAGTTGTCCTAGTTCCTCATCATGTTTGCCTCTGACTGCACATGTCAGTCTTTGAGTGGCCTCTCCAAGAACACCTGCCTTGTAGAGTCTTTTAGCCCCTCCTTCTACACTGAATTCCCCACTCATGATGCATTGAGCACCCATATTTCACTTGAGAAATTATATTTTCTTGGTTGTACACAGCAGTGAGCATAAGTGAAATATGGATACAAGAAAACAACCTGCTTGTCAGACTCCTCCTGTCTGCTCTGCCGTAAAGAGAAGGCAGAGTATATATAGCCATAATACTGCAGCATGAAAGCAAACTGGTGTTTTCTCTTCATACAAGACCACACTTGTGTACATGGCCAAGAATATTCTTCCCCTATGCTCAAAATGAGCATATTAGAATGGGGAACTATGTTCAGCACAAAGCTTTGAGTAAAAACCTAGGCAAAAAATGACACAAAACCATTGTATAGAGCAAATTTTCAGAATTTGGCAGCCAACCAGGTGGTTAAAACTGGTGTGGGACATATTTTATGTCTTTTTTTCCCTCCCATAATAACTAACAAAATGACATTTTTAGTCTTTCCAGTATCAACATGGAAAGAATATAAAGAAAATATATGGAATGGGAAGAAAGAAGACAGTCATAAATTAGGTGGTCATGGGACATTGAATAAAATCCTGATGCTATATTCTAGGGAAATACCAGGAGTGTTGCAGCTCACGGTATAAGAAAGGAGCTGGCTTTAGGGAAAGGCATCTTCTCTGCATAGCAATCATTTTAATTATTAGTAGCAATTATTTCCCCATAAATTTAGCTTTCTATGGATACTGCTGCCTGCTGAGGCTCTTCTGATTACTTATTGCTTCTTACCAAGGAAAAAATAATTTATACAGCCGCTAAAAGCCTTGTTCAGAATATAGGGGTCATAAGGCAAGTGAAAGTGATGTGAAGAGGCAGTGTTTTTTCACGGACACATTTTGAAGGCATTTTCTTCAGTCGTCTGCCTAATGAGATGGTGGTCTGCTTTCCCTCTCTTTGTACCCTAAGTGCTTTGTCGTTTTTCAGGACAAGCTCAAGGGTAGTGGATATTAGTGCTGCTCAAATTCTGTTCCACAAAACATGGATAACAACCTGAATGCACCAAATGGGGCAAGCTAGAGCACTCTTTAGTCTAAGAACCTGAGAGCTTTCGCAGACTTGGTTTAAAATATCGTGAGCACACAATATAAAAATAACTTACATTCTTATTAGAATTTCTATGTGAAAGACCAGTCCACAGGTATGCAGTTGAAAATACAGTATACGAAGAAAAGCATTTATTTCTCTAAACTGATTTTCATCTTTTCTTTGTCAATTATTGTAATTTCTGTATCCATGATGAAATCATTAGAAGGTTATTAAGTCCCAATGGGCACTCTTTTCTAATCTAATGTTATATGGAAATGTATATCTGCAAATTCCACTGTTCTATTGTTAATATATATATGAAATTATATGAATTTTATCAGTTGAATGGAGTTTTATATCACCTTTTATCCTGAGAAGCTAGCTGACATGTACTTATTAGTGAAATGTACAATTTTGATAGCTTTTATATTATCCTATTGGCCCTCTAGGTTTAGTAATGATCATCTCTTGTGTGTGTGTGTGTGTGTGTGTCTGTGTGTGTGTGTGTTTGTGTGTGTAAGTATGCATACACACATGCCCATGTGCCAGTCAGTAGCTTTTAGAAAGTCCTTAGATTTTTACTGGAGATAATGGGACAGGTCATTGTAAATCACAGCACTTCCTTAATCCTCATTCCTAAAATAAATTTACCCACTTAATGGTTCTTGGTGGAGCTGAGCGTTGAATTGGAACTGTCTGTCTGGGAATTTTATCTGTTCTAACCATCAAGACATCAGTTTGCAAGTACTAGTGCAGGAGAAGGGGAAGCTAGGCCCAGATGTCCACACAAAATACAATGAAAATTCTAATGTTCTTCACAGTTTTCGTTTGTTTGCTCTGTTTAAATTTTTGACTTTCTTTTTTGTTTTGTTTTGAGACTTTGTCTCAATACCTGCCCCAAAACTCACTATGTAGACCAGGCTGACCTCAAACTCAGAGATACATGTGTCTCTGTCTCCTGAGTGCTCAGAAATACATGTGTCTCTGCCTCCTCAGTGCTCAGAGATATGCTTGTCTCTGCCTCCTGAGTGCTTGCATTAAAGGCATACAACACCATGCTTGGCTAATTGGTGATTCTGAAGCAGAATTTTATACACTGGATATTTTAACATATAATTATTGTCCCATTTGAATAAAATGTTTGAAATATTTATTGTTTTAAAAATGTGTTCTTTGAGAATGTATACAATGTATTTGGGTCACAGCCACTCCCTATTTCTGCCCTTCAGATCCTTCAGGAAGTCCCATCATGTCATCTCTCTCCGGACTTCATGTCTGTTTGTTTGACACAATGTTGCTCTGTGTAGTTTGACTCCTGTCCTTGGTTATGTCATGATATTTCTTCCTGGTCTCCCTAGTGCTGGGGCTATACTACTCTGCCTGCCTAAAAGTGGCCTTTTTATTTCAATGCACAATTTCCCAAAATTTACCCATATTTTTACAAAATCATAGTACTAAAGGCAGCAATGTGCTTTCTGAATTTCTATCCATTCTACATGTGTACTCTTACATCAGTTGCTATTACATTCATAATTATTCTATGAATGGATGTAATCATCTAGATATTTTGTATTCTTTTCAACTTTCCTTGCCCATGAGTCTTTGTGTTTGTATCAATTCAGTTTTCATATTAATTACTTTTCACAGTAAATGTGTTTGTCCTATCTTTCCTTTACCTGGCCAACACTCCTGTGTCCACAGCATTGTGAAAGATGACTTCTCATTGTTCAAGGATATTCCTGCAGAGAATTGTCTGAAATAGGAGCTTAGCAGCCTGTTAAAGAAAGCCAAAGACTAACTTTCAGAGAAGTTAAAAACCCAGATCCTTTATATCTTTTTTTAATTATAAGATTTTCCACTCATTTTACATACCAAGCACAGATCCCCCTCTCCTCCCTCCCTGTCTCTTATACACATCTAGATGTGTATAAGAGACAGCCCCACCCCTCACTCCCACCTCCTCCAAGACAAGGTCTCCCATGGAGAGATCCCGGAGCCTGGCACACTCAGTTGATGCAGGTCCAAGACACTCCTTCCTGTACCAAGGCTGCACCAGGTGTCCCACCATAGGCACTGGGCTCCAAAAAGCCAGCCCCTGCACCAGGGATGGATGCCGATCCCATTGCCTTGGGGTCCCCAAACAGTTCAAGCCAAACCACTGTCTCTAGCTTCCAGAGGGCCCAGTTCAGCACCATGGGGGTTCCACAGTTATTGGTCCACAGTTCATGCATTTCCACCAGCCTGGCTGACTGTCTCTGTACATTTTCCCATCACGATCGATGTCCCTTGTTCATAGAATCTCTCCTATCTCATCAGTTGGACTCCTGGAGCTCTGCCTGGTGCCTGGCTGTGGATCTCTGCATCTGCTTCCATCCATCTCAGGATGAGGGCTCATGGGGGGTCCTTAGCTATGGGTCCACAGGACACGATCAATAAGACAAAACGGCAGCCTACAGAATGGGAAAAGATTTTCACTAACCCCACATCAGACAGAGGGCTGATCTCCAAAATATATAAAGAACTCAAGAAACTAGACATCAAAATATCTAACAATCCAATTAGAAAATGGGTCACAGAGCTAAACAGAGAATTCTCAATGGAAGAATCTCAGATGGCACAGAGACATTTGAGGTATTGCTCAACATNCTTAGTCATTAGGGAAATGCAAATCAAAATGACTCTGAGATACCATCTTACACCTGTCAGAATGGCTAAGATCAAAAACACCAATGACAGCTTATGTTGGAGAGGATGTGGAGCAGGGTGAACACTCCTCCATTGTTTGTGGGAGTGCAATCTTGTACAGCCACTTTGGAAATCAATATGGCGGTTTCTCAGAAAACCGGGAATCAATTTTCCTCAAGACTCAGCTATACCACTCTTGGGCATATACCGAAAGAATGCTCAATCATACCACAGGGACACATGTTCATAGCAGCATTATTCGCAATAACCAGAACCTAGAAACAACCTAGATGCCCCTCAACTGAAGAATGGATTAAGAAAATGTGGTACCTATACACAATGGAGTACTACTCAGCAGAGAAAAACAATGACCATATGAAATTTGCAGACAAACGGATGGAACTAGAAAATATCATCCTGAGTGAGGTAACCCAGACTCAGAAGGACAAACACAGTATGTACTCACTCATAAGTGGATACTAGATTTAAAGCAAAGGATAGCCAGACTGCAACCCACAGCTCCAGGGAGGACTCTAGGAGGGACGCGTGGATCGCTCAGTGAGAAAGAAATGGATGAGATCTACATGGGCAGTCTGGGAGAGAGGGAGAGGAAATAGGGGGTGGTGGATAGAGGATGAGAGAGTAGGGGAGCAGGAGGTTCGATCTAGAACAGGAGCAGAGTGGGAGAGCAAGGAAGGAGATAGCATGATAAAGGAAGAAATCATGGGAATAGGGAGAAACAGAGTGCTAGGGAAGTTCCTGGGACTCCACAAGGATCACCTTACCTTAGACCACTGTAAATAATCGAGAAGGTGCCTGAACTGGCCTACTCCAGTGATCACATGGATGAATATATTAACTGTCATCATAGAGCCCTCATCCAGAGACTGATGGAGGCAGATGCAGAGAACCACAGCTGGGTACCAGGCTGAACTCCAGGAGTCCAATTGATGGGAGAGATGGGGCCTTCTATGAGCAAGGGACAATGAGATCATGATGGGAAGGTGTACACAGATGATCTTTGTATCTTTATGTGACCAATCTTGTATTATTCTGTCAAATTGTGCCATATCATATGGCTTCCATGAACCACATTGGTATGTTTAAATGCATTTTAAATAATTAAAATTAAAATTCCATTCCTTGAGTCTCAATAATGACTTTTAGGGTCTCAAGGATCACACATGACAGGGATGATTGCAATAGCCCATGCTCGTACAGTATGTTTCCCTCATTATACAAAACCGAATTGNAGAGGAATGTCCTAGAACACTGCTACCATAAAAATGTAATATAATTTTAAGTTTTATAGTAGCTTCTGGAAAAAGCTTTCTAAAAGAGGGAATAGGTAAATTTAATTTTAATGATACATTTTATTGTAGTGCATCCAAATTTGAATTTACTTGTGTTATTTGTGGTGTTGGGGTTGAACACAGAGTAAGTATGTAACAAATATTAGAAAGATAAAATATACATGTTTTAATGTCTTCAAACTCAAGTCTATATTTTAAACTTAGAGTATTTATGAATTGGATACCAGTCCTTCATTGGGAAAACTTGATTGGATTTAGGTTTCAGAAAAGTCAGGGTTGAAACAGTGAAATCACATGTTTAAGTTAACTTATAGACTTCCCAATAATAGAATGAAGCCAATTTTAAAACCTGATACAATTAAAGCGAACATAAAATGAAGTTATTTCATTTCTAAGTTACTTTATCCACATTCAAGCATACTGCATGCACTGGTACCCAGTAGTGACTGAACTGGACAGGGAATGCTGAAGCTCCTTTAAGTCTGGAGTTGAAGGTGGGCTCCAGCTGAGAGTAACATTATCTTCATTTAGNTCCCATTTCTGCCCAGAACTACACATCTTTTTCTCTTTTCCTTAATGAAGTGCATGTGCCCAAATATCTCTTCCCTGACTCTGTTTCTGGGGTATCTGACCTAAGACAGTAATTTTTGTTCATCTCTTCTATTCAAGTAATATATTGGATTAATTTTATACAGGCCTGTTCGTATATATGTAATACATTTCACTTAAATATGGAATAGGATAATTTAAACTGTTATGGCTGTCTTTCTTTTTTATTGAAAATAATTGTTTTTGTAGTATACATTCTGGTTACAGTTTCCCCTCCCTCATCTCCTACCAGGTCCTCTTCACCTTCTCATTCAATACCACTTCTTCTTTCTGTCTTTAGAAAACAAACAGGCAGAAGATGAAATTAACAGCAACAATGAAAGGAAAAAATGAGAAAGCACAAGAAACACATACACAGACACAGACACACACATAGACACAGACACAGACAGACAGACAGACAGACACACACACACACACACACACACACACCCTATCAAAACTACAAAATTGGAAGTCATAATATACAATCAAAAGACCAGTAAGATAAAAATCGCTAAAAAAAGAAAGAAAAAAACAAAAACAAAAAAATATGAAACCAAATTTCTCCAAAAGTGCTATTGATTTTATTTTGTGTTGGCCAATTAGTGCTGGGCATGAGAACATATAAACCCTTAAGTGTGGCTTATAAACTCANTGATACAGTGAGTATATTGGAGAAAACCAGTTCTTCCTTTGCAAATGCTTATGTCCAGTTCCCTCCCTCAGCACTGGGACTGGTTTGGACTTATGCAGGCCCTGCGCATGTTGCACAGTCTTTGTGACTATTCCTACTTTCTAAGAGAAATTGTTAGGTTCAAAGGCTTGAAAATAATGTTGTTCCATATACTCATGTATATTTATATTTGTTGCACTTTGGTTTTTATGTGTTTCATTTTTAGAGCACATCAATTACGTGGTTTAAATAGTTGTTAAAATATTATTTTTATTATTATTATTATTTCTATTATTATTATATGAAATACACAATTGCTAGCCATATTTTGTAACTGTCAGAAACATTAAATGGGCCCTGCCGCTGCTAACCATGATTTGGAGCAGTTGGACCAATTTGATTTAATTTCCTTCCACTAATGGGATCCAAGAGTCAAACTGTAGTTACAGTGGATGTGCCATTTAATAAGCTGCATGTAATAACTGAACAAAGGATAATTTTCATTATTGTTAATTATGCCTATTGCAAAAAAACCTGTGCATAGTGGAGAAAAAGAAAGGTGCAAACCATCTGGAGCAAGACATGAAAATAATCTGGGCCGCAGGAGATCGTGAGGACACCTCTGAATGTACATAGCAGCAGAGAGGCCACCTCTGCCTTCTTGAAGGCTTTCATTTAGAGTCATGGGATTTCTTTTGTTTTCATGTTTCAGAAGGAAAAACTATGAACATAAAGTGAGTAATGAGAGTTTGGGAATTAACTATTTATCTTAATCTTATTGAACCTCAGNCTTATAGACACTAAAAAGGAGAGAGAGACCGCTTGAGCTCGACCTGAGTTATGTCCATTTTTGCATTCATTGTTGTCTAGGATTCACTGAGGAAATCACAGGCAAAATGAGTACACAGAGCTGAGGATTATCTTTGCCTGTACAGGGCAGCAACTGCAGTGACCTGAAATATTCAAAACTGATAAATCTGGAGGAACAAAGTGGGTTGACCCGACTCTGGAAAAGAACACAGGGGTCAAATGTCAAAGGTCTGATGACATGCTTGTGCCATCCTTGCTGGAGGTCCTCTAAGGAGATAAGGAGGGAAACAGCTCCGGAGGGTGGGGGAGTTATTTCTTAGAGCTGTTCATGGTGACTGGGTACAGAAACGATTGTAGCTGCATTTGAATTTCATGAGTCCAGAAATGTTGACCCAGAAAAAGTCAATTTATGGACAGTGTTAATTGTCTTTTTTTCCCCTGTTGTTAAGATAAAATACACTGACAAAAGCAAATTAAAGGATGAAGGAATTATTTTGGCATACATTCAAATAGTACAGTCTATTAGACTGGGGATGTAAAGGCAGCAGGAGCCTGAAGTGGCTGGTCACATTGCATCCATTTTCAGGAAGCAAAGAGTGAAGGATGCTTGCTTCTTGGATCCCTTTCTCCTTCCTAGTAGCTCTGGATCCTAGCCAGGGAACAGAGCCACCCACAGTGGCTTTTCTTCACAACTCAACTAATATGGTCAGATCACCCTCACAGGCATCTGAGGCCTCTCTCCTAGGTGATCCTAGCTTCTGTCAGGTTGACAAGATTAACTGTTATGGTGCTCATCACCTCTTGTAGCTTTCTGAAACAAAGGTTATTCAAACTACTCTGCTCAGAAGATGTAGTATCTCTGAGATCTCCTGACAAACTATCATAGTCAAAAGGCTGTCTGGCTATGATGTTAGTGTGAATTTAGGAGTGACAATTTGGCCACTGCTAGAAGAAGCCATGCCAATAGAACATTTTGTAACTGATGGGGTGTTGTGAATTCAGTCATGAACTGGAGGCTGGCAGGCAAGGAGGCATTCTCATCAGCATGGCACATCTGCCACTTGGCTCTGGGAACAGTTGTGCATATTAATGGCATGTGCAGGTCCAAAACATGTAAATTCTACAAATAAAGAGGATTTTTATTGGGTAAGAATTTATTTACATTTAATCAAGAGTTTCATGATAAAAAGAGAGTTGTCAACTATGAGTAGATAGAAAAATACTCTCTTGAAGTCTGTGGAGGAAACCCAACTCATCATTTCTGTTTAGTGGCTCCTTTTCCTTTAAATCGTAAGATCTGAAAGGCCAATTATTTTATATTGTCAACATTTTTGGTATTACTTTTTAACAACTACTTTGGGTGGTTACTATTATATCACAACTTTTTGATTCTCCTTACTTTCTAAAGTCAAAGTTGTGACTATTAAAGATACAAAGAGTAAAATATGTGTATCTCCTTTGTTCTCTGTGGTGATTATATTATGTCCCCCAAAATATTGTGTACCCTAATAAAACTTATTTGGGTCAGAGAACAGAACAGCCACTAGATTAAACATAGAGGTTAGGCAGTGGTAGCACATGCCTTTAATCCTAGCATTCCCGAGGCAGAGATCCATCCAGATCTCTGTGAGTTCAAGGCCACA
>LZPO01045327.1:0-21486 GCA_001675575.1 Neotoma lepida | reverse complement strand
AGGAAACAACATCAGCTGAGGAGTTGGCAAGGTGAGGTTGGCTGTGGCTTGTTCTGTCTCTCTGATCATTCAGAATTTACCTCAATACCTGGCCTGGTGTTTTCAATTAATTAATAAGACCGTTTAAGATTCGCTCAACAGTTCTCTGTAAGCGTTGATAAACTTTCCTGTAATATTTTTGGAAGTAATATGATTAACGCTATATCTACAATATTTTATAATAACTTACAGGGAGTGGACAAAACTGCTTAGAAATACACCCCTTACCATATTTATTCTTCACAATAACTTATAAGAGAGTGAATAAATATGATCAGAAATGCATCCTCTATCATCTGACAACTAAATCTTGGGGTATTTTACTTTCTTAGGGTGTCAATGCTTGTTCTACTCCATCTTTAGGTTACTAGACAAATAGCACTCTTTCAGTGTGAGTTTCTTTGACTAACATGCACAAAATTACACCCCCAAGATGCCTGCCCACCAACTTCCTTTTTACTCCTAACACTTGTAACCACTTAAGTTTTATTTGTGCATTGGACCTTGTCTATTTCCTTAAATGATGCCAGTAATTCTGTAAGGCCAGGGACATTGTTTCAATATCTGCTATGTCTCTGGTACCTGAAATTGTGTTTGGCTCAGAGTAGACAAACCTTGCAAAACAAAATGTTTCAGTTTCTATGAAATGCAATTCCTTCTCTAATAGAAAAATTTAAATCATTTTTTTCATTTGGAACCCTGGGCATTTTTGAATTGGTAGAAATAAAAGCATCTTTTATAAATGGGAAAGTTAGTTTCTGAATACTTGAGTCATCTGCCTTCACTGAAGGGGTGTCATTCTTTTCATCTCCCAATCTGTTTTTGCTTGGTAGAGAGCTAATTTTTGTTTGCATGTGGTAGGGTCATTCTTTTATTTTATTTATCTATTTTTTGTTGTTACCATGTTTTCATTTCTTAGTTGTGGGGAATGTGCAGACATCCATTTGCCAAGTGATTATTTTAATAGAAAGTATCCTTGCCCCATCTGCAGGCCCTGGCTGCTTATCCAGCTGCAGGTACTCGTCTCCATTGTTCTCTCAGTCCTCTTACTGAAGAATGTGTTTACTTTCTTCTCTTTTAACTTTGAACCTTTGTGAACCTATTATACCACTACACAATCAGCTTTTCTCGTGCATCTTCTATGTGGTATTGAGAGTCATATACTCTTATCTTCAATAAGCCAATGTTTTGCATGCTGTGTGGAATGTCTGTGTGAATGGGAAGAGGCATCGGGAGAAGCTGTTACAAGGCTCACTGTGAAGTCCCCATATCTTGTGGGTATGCAGGCCCATGAATAAATAAAATGTCGGACCCTGAAAGATTATTATCAGTGCATTTTGGAAGGAGGGTTCAAGCCATTGCCTAAAAAGAATGTTACTACAAGAGTCATGACATGCAGACTCACAAAATTACTGGAGGTTGTGACATTTGACTTGCATGCAATGTATATGTGAAGGAGAGAGTGGGAGCCATGATCATTGTTGAAGATAAAGTAAACAGAGACTGTTCGTAGATTGAGATGAAATACTGGAAATGTTATTAGGTATACACTTCCTGTCCCTCTTCCAATGAGGTTGGAATTCTCCTTCAGAACAAATCAAGCTCTGGTCTGACTTCAGAGTCTCTGGTTTTAGATATCATTCTATATTACAATCTTCCTTCATATATATTATGGGCATCATTTTTTCTATTCTCATTTCACTGTGTCTGTCAGGATTGTAGCTGAAACTAGCCATGATTTCTTTGTATACATTAGTCAAAGATATTACTGTAGAATGTTACAATGAGGAGGGATCTAGGGTGGATGATTGATTGCTATCTTTGATGTACAGTTTGCAGGGCACACCCCTTCATAATGGCTTCTTCCCTAATCTGAGTATTTTTTGTGTTTTTTTTCTCATTTAGCATGATCAGATTATGAGTGACAGAAAGAGCATCGGTCCCTTCTGGTAGGAAGGATGAATTTTTGGCTGTTGTCTCTGTTAGCCATTGATTTTGTGTGTAGAGAATGACACCCTTTCCATGTGCTTTCAATGCCTCATTAGCATCTCTGGGATGTTCAGCATGTCTCATATCATATTTACACTGCTGTACAAATCTGGGACGATGTCTTAAAGAGATCATCCTTCATGCCTAAGGTTACTCTTCATAGATGCTATCTTTTGCTCAGAGAATAGTCATTTATATAAGAGAAAGAAGGATAATTTTGTTGGGACCACAGGACACCACACAGTATAAATGAAACTGGGATACAATGATTTTCACAGGAGGCACTGGCACAAGAAATTAATTTCATAAAATATTTTTCCAAGGTGATATAAACACTTTCTCAAGTGTTTGATTGGTCCATATTTGCTCTATGTCTTTGCAGCTGTGTAGTCACTGTGATACAGATGCTCACTAACATGGAATTCACTAGGCAGAAGAACTGCCTCCATTTCTTCACACAGGACTTTTCAAGTTTGGGATCCATTGAATGTCTTCTTGTTCCTCTCCTTCCTTGACATCAGGAACTTCAAATCAAAGCAGAAATTTTATTAACATAAGCAAGAGAGCAGATCTGAGAAAGTGAAGGGAAAGAACAATAGTTTTCTTTTTTATGCAAGATAGAGATGTGTGTAAGTCTATTTATTCAGATTATTTTTGTGGTCTTCAAACTATAGTATGGACATATAAGTTTATTTTCTATGTAAATACAGGTCCAGTTAACACACACACACACACACACACACACACACAAAGAAAAAGAGAGGGGGATAAATGGATAGATAGATGAGGGATGGGGTTATGCCCTGTAGTACAGGCTGGAGTGGAAGTTGTGATTTTCCTGCCTCAGCTTCAAAGTGCTGAGAATAATGTAGGCACTATTGCACCCAACAACAAAATAAAATAAATCCTGTACTATTTAAATACATTTACTTTCTCCTTTCTGGCTTAGAGGAGTTCTGAGGTCAAGTAACAGAGAGGAAAGTTAACAATGACCTTGGGAAACTAATGAGGTAGTGCTTTCAGCCAATGAGGAATGGTGATGGGTATGGGAAGAACAGAACCCAGCCTGTTCCTGCTCTGTGAACTTTACTTTCTTGCATTTTAAAAAATTATTTCATTCAAATCCTTTCCTTCAGTTGTCCTACTACCACACTTGCTTTTGTGAAGTAGTAGCACATTTGTAGATCCCTTCATTAATTTTTGCTCAGCATGCTCAACTATACTTCAAAGATGATTGTAGACAGGAGTTTTAATGTGCAAAAATAGGAAATTTTAAAAAGTGCATATTAAAAAGGGAAATGTTAATTTTTAACAGACTTCCTAATATAAAACTAAATTTAGTATGAGCAGAAACAAATTCAGAAAAATAAGTAGAAAAAAAGGAGGATTCTACAAAAAATAATCAAGCAATGCAAGTAAACTTTGGAAGATATTATAAACCTATTCTCCATGGCATGAAATCAGATATAGTTCTCTATTGTAACAGGCAAGCAGGGTCTAGAGAAATACAATGTCAACTGAATAGATGCTCTCATTTTGTATAAAGTATTTGGGCTTCATGTGGTGCAGTGTGCACACGATACATTATGGAACATACAATTATCTTTAAGTTATACCCCAGGGTCAACCATCAGGCCCTAGAGATGTTTGTGTGAGTAGCATGGGAGTGTTTACAGTGGCCAAAGAAAGACTTTCTGCCAACATATAGGGCATATTTCAAATTCTTTTCAGGAACTAATTAAATTAGTTCTGGCTATTGGATTTTCATGGTCAGGGTATGAAAGCTGGTTTCTGAGAGTCTGACACTATTTTTCCTCTTCTGCCTTCATATTTTCTATGTATTAATAATAAAAGAGTTTTATTTGGAAGCTATCAACACTATTTGTCAGGGAGAAGTTGAAGGCAGCCTTTTGTTTTGATTTGTGAAATGACTTCCCTTGATGTAAACATAATGCATTCATTTACACACTGATCCCTTCCTGGTCATTGCCTTCCTTCTGGTAATTGCAGCTAGTGATAGTTAATAATATTTCTATCTGTCAATATTTTCAGGACTAGAGCACAATGATAGTATTTATTAGCTTTGCAGAGTTTTCCACCTGCTGTCATTCCCTGATGTCATACCCCATATTGTATGTCTTCAGATTGCTTCAAAAGGTAAAGTAGAGGTTGAGAGGGAAGCTTTTAATTTCCAGTTGGCTGCAACACTCTAAAAGTACCAATAACCCCTACAATTTTTTGCATAAATCCCTCAGCACTCTGGAGAGATGAAAGCCATGCAGATGTTTTCAAAGACAAAGATCCACAAATAACAAAAGTTGAGTATTCAATCACTATGCCATGAACAAAGCTTGTGCAAAAGCCACATGTAGAAGTTCACATGAGTGTTCATATCTGTAATGCAAACACTGTAGATCTCTGTTGTGCTTTATCTGGGATTAAAGAGCCATCTTGACGAATAGGGGAGAGGTCACTACTGTCGTTGTTGGGAACATCTACCCTGCCCTTGTCTCNTGGAAGCTGATTATTCATCAGTCTTAGTATGACTAGAAGGCAGACTGTCTCCTGTGGTAAGCAGAACAAATCCTCACCAAAACTACAACCTTATTCAGGGATCATTTAGCATTCTAACTTACACAGCAAAGAAAAATCAAGATTACACATGAATTAATAGTTGTCAATCAGCGAGCTTTACAATAGTAGTACTAACCTGTATTACACAGTAGGCCTCATGCAATAAGAGGAAGGGAAAGAGGATTTAAAGGTAAGAGTCAACAAATAAAATTAAAAGGATTCAACCACCCTTGCTTGCTTTAAATATTGAGAATTAAGGAAAACACAAGATTTCCACTGCTAACACCTGAAAAGGAAAGGAACTGAGTCTTTCCCTAAGTGTCCCTGAAGAGATTGTCTGACACCTTGGCTTCAGTGTCTTAAGATCTGTTGGATCTCTGACCTACATAACTGTAAGATCATCTGGGCCTGCATCATTTTAAACCGTGGCCCTGCAATGTATTGTTACAGCAGTGATGGAAAACTAACACCCCTCCATTTGTTCTTCCTTGGCAACAGGCTGACATGAACCTGCTTGCTGTGTGGCTTATTTACTTATGGTTCAGCTGTAGTCTCCTGGAGTTTCCATGTCCAAAAATCTAATCCAACAAAAATATGACGTGTCACAAGACAACACCAACTGTGTGCATGTGTCATAAGTGTCAATGTTGATTATTAGTATAAATATTTTGCCACTCTGTGCTTAGACTTCCCTGCATTACTTCTTTCAAGGGATTGCTAAATTTCCCAATTTTTTCCATTTGAGGTAGTTATATACTTGTCTACAAATTTATTTCTTTTAAAATATCATTTTTAATTTTTTTTTACTTGTGTGTGTCTGCACCTGTGTCAACGTGTATGTACATGTGAATACAGGCTCAGAGAGAGGCCAGAAGCAAGCAGTGGATCCCATGGATCTGGAGTTACAGGCAACTGTGACATGACAGACTTGGGACCTAGGAACCAAACTCCAGTCTGCTGCTTTAGCTGCAAGTGTACTTTTCCATTGCACCACTTATACAACCCCTTTATCTGTATTTCTCTCATATCAATTTACTCTCCCAATATCTTGCAAACACTAATACTGGCATCAAAAGGGTGCAGTGAAAGGTGAATATGTTGATTTAGTAATGCTTGGTTACACTGTAAATCCCCAAGTCCCCAAATCTTGAGAGATAATACACAGTAAGGTTTTTGTACACTCATGCTAAGTTTCTACAGTGGAAACATTATCCAGGGTTTTGCAAGAAGAATGCATGTGCACTGTGAACTCCATTTGGTGGTTCTTAAAACTGTTACCTAGAAATGACATAAATCACACATATTTCAATGAATAAAAAAGTGTGAATGAGCAAAACTGTACTCAACAAGACAAGAGCATACATGCTCCTGTTCAGGACAATAGAAAACACTCACTAATAATAACATAATCTTCTTAGTGAAGTAGACTTCTCTGGAGGGTTGTATGAAGTCTGAGTGTCTATGACCGCATGTTATGGGTGCACTGTAATGGTCCTGTGGGAGGGACAGCAAGAACTGTGTTATTCGAAGGTCCTTGTGTGAAGAATTGTCACGAAGTGTGAAATCTGACACTGACCCTGCAGAAGAAAAGAAAGAAAGGACAAGAGAATGTTAAGCAGAGTCTGCGTGTCGCAGTTAAGGAGAAAAAGGAGAGACTCAAAGGATTGTCAGGAAAGAATAGCAGTGAGACCACAGTGCTGTACCCTTGCAGATATTTGCTACACAGGGACAGTTTGTATTTAAGGACNTCTGGAACCTGATTGCTGTTTATCTGGTCTCATTACATCCAGATTCAGCATGGTGAACCTTGGCCATCTGTATTTATCTTTATATGTATCCTTGGAGGCTGCTTCATTTCTGCAACTGTCACAGGATTCCAAGTTCCCTGAAAAGCAAGAAGACAAAGAATAAAACTTCGTAGAACAATTGGATAATGTGAATAAACCCGGCAAAATAAGTTTTGTAAAATAATCTAATGGAAATAAAACACTGATAGAAACTTGTTGTGGGTATTTTAAGTCAGAAATCCACACACTGAGGAATAAAAAAATTAAATTAAAATAAAAGCACAAAAATATTAAAAGAAGCACTAAACAAACAAAACAAACTTCCACCGAAAAGAACAGTTGGAAGTATACACTCCTCAGTGATCTATGTGTCCTGGGGAAGGTCAAGCAGTCTGTTCTGTGTGTGAACTTGAAGATGAAGCAGAAAGCACGGCATTAATCTCTTTTCTGGGAGGTCCTAGGATGTGACAAAACAAAGGAATACAACATATTGAGCACTCCTTTCCAAGGGTCCTCATCCCCAAGACTGTACTCAAATTCTCATTTGTAATATCTACACAAAAAAGATTTTCTTTTAATCTTATTTTTATTTCATGGCAAACTTAGAGAAAACTATGGTAATGTTGTTATTTTGTCGAAACTATATTAGTAAGAAAAATTGAGAGACACGATTTTGAATTAATTACTGTAGTATGGAAACTATTTGTTGAGCATACCAGAAACTTGTGACCCATTCAGCTTTATCCACATAGTGATTTCTTCAAGGCAATTTCTGGCTGCGTGCAACTAGAGTACTCAATGAAAATTATTGTAAGTGATTTTAACTTTATTATTTGCCTATAGAATTGTATTCTGAGAATGTATTTTCCTTGTTGTTTACACATTTCTGCATAACTGTTTCCTTACATCTCAAAGAAAACCGCTTTAAAATTCTCCTTTCTCCTAAAACATTTTATTTTCATACAAGCATTGTTTTGCACAAAAGCAATGGAATTACAAAGCAGAGAAACATTGGTATTACTCAATCACATGATCCTGAAACAGCTCCATAAGGAGACTGTTGGACGTATCAATGGCTGGAACTTTTTCCAAGAAATCAGCTTCTCATTCATGTATTTGCAGGAGCTTTTTATGATAGTTTTCTCACAAGCAATTACAAAAATACCAGAGATGATAACTTTAGAAAATGAATAGCTTTGACTTACACGAGCAGTGAAATAAACAATTCAAAGTGAGGTCCTAGAAGGAAAATACAATAAATAGACCAGAGAGTTAGAGATGTTGGTATTTTGGGGACTTTTTATTCTGTACTGTAGATTTTAGGTAATAATTTTTAAAGGCTACAGAAAAAATGCATAAGTGTGTATATATATGTGTGTGTGTGTGTGTGTGTGTGTGTGTGTGTATCTGTGTGTCTGTGTGTGTTTCCCTGAAAAAAAAGGCCTAATAATTTGAATGATATAATTTAAGAGAACATAATTTTAATTAGCCATATGTAAACAAATTCTTTTCTATTTAAGTTTTAATATTTGCCAATTATTTTCCATTCAATCCTGCATAAGGAGAAATGCCTTCCTTTGTAGAAATAAGGCAATACAAGGCCCTAAGAGAGCTATTATGATAAGTAATTAGAACAATATTACTTAAGTAGTTACTATGTAATATACCAGATACTTAATGCACATACTTTGGGATTTAATTATGCTTTTGTTATAATCAAATGTAACTTGAAGATATTTCAATCTTACAGGGGATGTAAGAAGGAAGGTCATGCTGAGAACATCCCTGTACATAGACTTACCATTATCATTTTTGACCTCATTTGAAGAGTTAAGGAAGGTCCCCTTGCTACAACATATTTCTTTGCATTTTCTAAGAATGTTGCATTATTTTTATTCAAGTACAACACAATTATTAACTTTAAGAAATTAATAGTGTTCCAATGACTTTTATCCAACCTTTGAACTATATTTCAGTTTTCCCTTGAATGAATACCTTTCAGTATTCTTTTTGTCCTAGTACACTGTACAGGTATTTTACTAAATTATTTTTTCTACTTTCTATGATTGGTTTTATTTTTAAATATGTTTATGAGTGAGTCTGTGTTTCAATACATGCATGATAATTCAGGTGCGTGGGGAGGCTAGAAGGGAGCATCTGGTCTGCAAGAGCTGGAGTTACAGTGCTTGTGACCCACCAGACACTGGTGCTGAGAACCAAATTCAGGCTCTCCTTGAGAGCAGCATGTGCTCTTAACTACTGAGCTAGTTCTGCAGCACTTACCTTTTAATTTGTAGGCTCATCAAATTCGGGAACATTATTATCAAGGCTTTAGCTCCTTTTTCTGACACTGACTTCTTAAAAAATACAGTTGCATTTTATTTTTAAATACGGATGTTTCATAAATCTTTGATGTTTTTTCAACATTATTAGATTTGCACTATATATTTCTGACTGGCATAGCACTAGGATAGTGTTGCTTATTTCTTGGAGAATTATATTGGAGGTTACACATGTTCCCATTGGTTGTAATTTTGATATCTGATTTGTTCACTGTACAATTTGCTATTTTTCGTCTAACAAGCAATACACACATTTTATGGAGGCACTCTTAAGCTGTTTCAGTATTCTTTGTTAATTCAGACTACTTTCAACTTATCATTTGCAGTCAATAAAAGTCACTCGGAATGAACTGAAGAAAAGGTAGGCTTTATTTATTTATTTGTGGATTTATTATTTATTCATTGTGAAACAGGGATGATGCTGCAGCCCTCAATACAAATCAAATGTTCTTAGGAAGAATAACATAAAGGGCTAGGTTATATAAAGTTCCATTCCAGATACCCAGGTTCATATGCTCATGATCCTTTGTGCCAGAAAACCCTTCTACTACACAAATTATACAAACACTAATAATAAACCGCAAACCTAAATGTCTGATGTAATTCACATAGTTTTATAAGTATGGTGTATCCATGTGAAAATATTATGCAAGTAAACAGTCTAGACCATCTATTTACGCCTAACAAAACATTGCAACACTGTCCATGTATGAGGCTGTCCTGAGTTTAATCAGTTGCTGTGAAAGATAGTATTAGGAGAAAATATTCAGTGATTATTAAAGGATAAACAGTTTCTATGGCAGAACCCACTTTATATTTCTAACAATAGTTTTTAAGAGGTTGCAATGGGTCTTTGTCTTACAGAAGCTTTTCAGTTTCATGAGGTCCCATTTATTAATTGTTAATGTTATTGTCTGTGCTATTAGTGTTCTGTTCAGGATGTTGTCTCTTGTGCCAATGAGTTCAAGGCTATTCTCCACTTTCTTTACTATAAGGTATATCTGAATTTATGTGGAAGTCTTTGAATCACTTGGGTTTGAGTTTTGTGTGGAGTCATAGATGTGGATCTATTTGCATTCTTCTACATGCCAACACCCAGTTGTGCCAGCACCATTTGCTAAAGATGCTTTCTTTTCTTCATTGTATAGTTTTGGCTTCTTTGCCAAAAATCAAGTGTCCATGGGTGTGTCTATTTATGTCCAGGTCTTTGATTTGATTCCATTGATCAATGTGTCTGTTTTTATGCCAATACCATGCAGTTTTTATTACTATAGTTCTGTAGTAGATCTTGAGATCAGGGATGGTGATACCTCCAGCAGTTCTTTTATTGTATAAGATTGTTTTAGCTATCCTGGATTTTTTTTCCNTAACAAGTTGAGTATTGTTCTTTGAAGGTCTGTAAAGAATTATGTAAGATGGCCAATTTTTTACTATGCTAATCCTACTGATCCATGAGCATGAGAGATCTTTACATCTTCTGATATCTTCTCCAATTTCTTTCTTCAGTGACTTAAAGTTCTTGTCATACAGGTCTCTCACTTGCTTGGTTAGAGTTACCCCAAGATATTTTATATAGTTTATGGCTAATATGAAGGGTGTTGTTTTCATGATTTCTTTCTCAGCCCTTGTATCATTTGTATGTAGAGGGCTACTGATTTTTTTGAGTTAATCTTGTATCCTGCCATATTGCTGAAGGTGTTTATCAGCTGTCGCAGTTCCCTGGTAGAATTTTTGAAGTCACTTATATATACTATCATATCACCTGCAAATAGCAATACTTTGACTTCTTCCTTTCCAATTTTTATCCCCTTGGTCTCCTTTTGTTGTCTTACTACTCCAGCTAGAACTTTGAGTACTATATTGAATAGATATAGAGAGAGTGGACAGCCTTGTATTGTTACTGATTTTAGTGGAATTGCTTTGAGTTTCTCTCCATTCAATTTGATTTTGGCTGTTGGCTTGCTATATATTACTTTTATTATATTAAGTTATGTTCCTTGTATCCCTATCTCTCCAAGACCTTTATCATGAAAGGTTGATGGATTTGGTCAAAGAATTTTTCAGCTTCTAATGAGATGATCATGTGTTTTTTTTTCTTTCAGTTTGTTTATATGATGGATTACATTGACAGATTTTCATATGTTGAACCATTCCTGAATCTCTGGGATGAAGCCCACTTGATCTTGGTGGATGATCTTTTTGATGTGTTCTTGGATTTAATTTGTCAGTATTTTATTGAATATTTTTTCATCAATGTTCATGAGGGAAACTGACCTGTAATTCTCTTTCTTTGTTGACTCTTTGTGTGCTTTGGGTACCAGGGTAACTGTACCTCATACAAAGCCTCATACAAAGAATTTGGCAATGTTCCTTCTGTTTCTATTTTGTGGAATAATTTGATGAGTACTGGTATTAGCTCTTCTTCGAAGGTCTGGTAGAATTTTGCGAGGAAACTATCTGGCCCTGGGCTTTTCTTGATCGGGAGGCTTGTTTTTAATGACTATTTCCTTAGGGTTATAGGTTTATTTATAGTGTGTATCTGATCTTGGTTTAATTTTGATATGTGATATCTATCAAGAAAGTTGTCCATTCTTTTTTAGATTTTCCAATCTTATGGAGTACAGGTTTTTGAAGTATGACCTAATGACTGGCTGGATTTCTTCAATGTCTGCTTTTATGCCCCCTTTTCATTTCTGATTTTATTAATTTGGATATTCTCTATGTCTTTTAATTAGTTTGGATAAGGGTTTGTTGATTTATCTTACTGATTTTCTCAAAGAACTCTTTGTTTCATTGATTCTCTGTATTATTCTCTTTGTTTCTATTTTATTGTTTTCAAACCTCAGTTTGATTATTTCTTGCCCTCTACTCAGAAGCCTAGAGAATGGGAAAAGTTCTTCACCAACCCCACATCTGATAGAGGGCTGATATCTAAAATAAATAAAGAACTGAAGAAACTAGATATCAAAAATCAAATAATCCATTTAAAAGATGGGGTACTTACCTACACAGAGAATTCTTAACAAGAAGAATCCCAAATGGCAGAGAAACACTTAAACAAATGTTCATCATCCTTAGCCATCAGGGAAATGCAAAGTAAAATGATTTTGAGATTCCATCTTTTACCTGTCAGAATGACTAAGATAAAAAACACTAATGACAGCTTATGCTGGAGAGGATGTGGAGCAAAGGGAATACTCCCCCATTGCTGGTAGGGGTGCAAACTTGTACACCCACTTTAGAAATCAATGGCAGTTTGTCAGAAAATTGGGAATCAATCTACCTCAAGACCCAGCAATATCACTCTTGGGCATAACCCAAAAGATACTCAATCACACCATAAGGACATATGCTCAACTATGTTCATAACAGCTTTATTTGTAATAGCCAGAACGTGGAAACAATCTAGATGCCCTTCAACTGAAGAATGGATCAAGAAAGTATGGTACATTTACATAATGGAGTATTACTCAGCTTTTGAAAACAATGACATCAAGAAATTAAAAGGCAAATGGATGGAACTAGAAAAAAATTACCCTGAGTGAGGTAACCTAGATCCAGAAAGATAAACATGATATGTACTCACTCATAAGTGGCTATTAGCTGTAAAATAAAGGATAAACATGTTACAATCCACAGACCCAGAGAGGCTAAGTAACAAGGAGTGCTCAAGGAGGAAACACATGGATCCTCCTAGGAAGGGGAAATAGAGATCTCTTGGGTAGACTGGGAGCGTGTGGGCATGGGAACTTGAGGGATTGGATTGGAGGATGGGTGGAGGGGAAGAGTACTGAAAGAGATGACTAGAAAGGAGGACTTTACAGAATCAGGTAAAATCCTGATGCAAAGGAACCTTCTATGAGTCTACAGGAATGGCTGTAAGTAAAACTCCTGGCAACACTGGATGCATAGCTTGAACTGTCCATCCCCTATGATTGGATTGGTGACTACCCCAGTTGTCATTGGAAAGTCTTCATCCAGTGACTGAAAGAGGCAGATTCAGAGACCATGGACAAATATTGGACTGAGCTCAAGGAACCCTGCTGAATAGAGAGAGGAGGGATTGTAGGAGCAGGGGCAGAGGGAGGGAGGGAGAAGGTCAGAGACATCAGAAGAAACAGCTACCCTGACTCATGGGAACTCACAGAGTCTGAACCAACAACCAGGGAGCTTGCATGGGACTGACCCAGGCCCTCTGCTTATAAGTGACAGTTGTGTGGCCTTGTCTATTTGTGGGACTTCTAGCAATGGGAACAGGGGCTAGCCATGGTGCCTTGGCTGGCTCTTAGGAACCTATTCCTTATTCTGGATTGCTTTTCCCAACCTTAATACAGAGGAGGTGCTTGGTCTTATGGCAGCTTGATATGTCATGCTTGCCTGATACCCATAAGAAGCCTGCTCCTTTCTGAAGGAATACAGAGGAAGGGTGGATGGTGACAGGGATAGGAAGTTGGGAGAGGGAGTGAGAGGAGAGGAGGGAGGGGAGGTTGCTTTCAGGATGTAAAATAAGTAAATAAATTACAAAGCAGGGAAGTTGAAATGGGAAATTTCTATAGAGTACAGATATACTTGGGTAAAATTAGGGCAACACAATGTTTTTCCACTAACCTAAAAGAATTATCTAGAGAAAAGGTAAGTAATATGTTCAATTATTGGTAGGATGAAATGATTTTGGTATGTCAAATTTCTTTTGGAAAATTTAGAGACACTGATTCAATGAAATATTGTGAAAAAGTTAGAAATGACCTAGAAAATCCCGGAAAATGACCCTAAATTTGAGAGAATAGGAGTCTCAAAGTAGTTAGTGGAAAATCCACACCAGCATTTTACTTTAGAATATTTCATAACATGAAATATTACTAAGGAGGCAGGAATACAGGTGTGTGTGTCTGTGTGTGTGTGTGTGTGTGTGTAGTGGTATGTGTTTGTATGTGTGTATGTAGTGTGCATGTGTGTCTGTGTATATTTATGTGTATATTTTATAAGATGTGCACTGGTGTCATAGTGGCAGAAGTGTTCTGGGAGTCATCAACCAGTTTCTGATTGGATTTAAGGCCTATTCCATATGATGAAACTTTTACGTGGCACCATTATCAAGGCCAAGAACCTGTTACTAGAGTGATTTTCACATTCTTAAGCATGGCATGCACAAAATTCCCATAGCAAATTTCATACATAAATTATTGTAGTCTGCCATAGATATGAACATGATGCTGGACATAAGAACATCTATTCAATTTGGTATTGAAATGTCTGGCAGGAGGCACATGTCATTACCTCAGGTCTCACAGCCTCAGGCCAACCCCACAAGCCTCAGCAACAACATATNAACACATTAGCTGTACTCCCAGCCTCTGGTTTTGCCTACCCAGATGACTATGTATACACTCTGTCTCCAAACTATTTAAGTTAAATTTATTTTCCTATTAACTTAAATATTTGGTTCAAGAAAACCCATGAACATGCATTTTGTGTAGGTTTCTCTGGCTGTCACTGGCAAAAAATATTGAATACAAATTACCAGCTAGTACATAAAAAGTTATTGCACATCATTAGCTTTCACACATTGGTATTCATGTAAATTGATAGGTACTTTGAATACTTTCAGTGTGTGTGTGCGTGNTGTGTGTGTGTGTGTGTGTGTGTGTGTGTGAGTGTAGAGATCAGAGATCAACCACGTGTGTTGTTCCTCAGGATCTATCTCCTTTGTTTCTTGAAACAGGGTATCTTACTGGGACCTGGTCTGCCAGAGCAGGATAGACAGAATGGATTAGGAGTTACAGGGAGCCACCTGTCTGTACCTCCCAGCATTGGGAATACAAGCCTATGTTACCACACCTGGCTTTTTATCTACATGCTGGGATCCAACTCAAGACTTCTGCTTGTGAGGCATGCACTCTAGCCCCGACAGAGCATATTTTAAAATTGAATCTGTTGTTTGGCAAATCTAGGCTGGGACTTCAGATTCTTCATGTCTAACAGGCTCTGCAGACAGAGACACTGCTGTGATGGGACCTACTTAGATTAGGATGACTCAACATTTGTAGTCATCAAATAAATGCAAATTTAAACTAAAGTGGCTCCACTATAAGCTTTCCTCTGGTCAAGCAGATATAAACTAACATTCTCACATATTAGCATTGATCCAAGGAAACAGAAAATTTAATCCACTATCTATTGATAGGAAAACAAAATCAGTGATTAGGATCATGTATTATGAGTGCCCACCGAAGGTCAACGTAGGTAAACTCAATCTAGTGTTTATAAGCTTCCACACATACTCAAAAAACATACACAAATGAAAAATGCCCATTATTAAACAGGACAGGTGCTTACAAAAGACACCAGCAAACATGAGCAACAGTCTGTCTGAATTATCCTTAAACTGGAACAAGACAAATGCCCTTCAGTAGAACAAAGCAAATATAGATTATTGAGTACTCGTGTGATGAACTACTGCAGTCACTAAACTAAACTAAGCATAATTAGCCACAACAACAACAACAAAAGGCACGAGGAAAATGACATGCTGGAACTCTTGGGCATATGTCAAATGTGATCAGCAGTGTTAGAATTGAGAAAAACGGCTGTGCCTTCTTCCTTTTGCCACAGTATTCTTACATTTGTCTGACCCAATATTTTAAAAATCTGTTTTGCTTTTGCTTTGTGAATTCATTCTGCTAAACCCTTGTGATCTGTGCCCATCTCTGTATTTGTTTTTAATACATTTACATGGTTTTCTTTCATTTAAAAATAGTCCAGATAATGTTGTGTGTGAGACTGTTGAGAACTCCAAATCAGTTGATGCCAAAGAAGCAAAGTCCAGCTTCAGTGTTATTTAAGAGTGATGCAATATTATGTATTTGTGAAGTTTTTTTTTCTCCCATGGAATCAATTTTTTATAGGTGAGTAGCTTATTCAGCTTACTGCCATGTTCCCTGAATTTATAAACCAATCTTTGTGAACTATTTAATAGTATTACACCACATTTATATAGAACTTCACACACAGTAGAGAGTATTCTTGCATGTCATTTTATTTTTTTAATTTAAATATACCATTATAAGTCAGTAGAAATAAAAGAGCTTTATGTCAGTTCTTTTGTTGAGAACATCCTTTTCACTTGCTGACTAAGGCTCCATACCAGTGGGAGATGTGTCAGGAAGGCTCTCATGCCCTAGGCACACAGAGGTTCCCTCCCATTCAGCAGCTGGACTGAAGAAGCTTTCTGAAGTCTCTCTCNTCTTCCCTTCTTGAAATTTAGAGCCACTGTTGAACTTCTCTCTGAGTGTTGCAACCTATAGCTTCTGAAACAGCTCAGAAACAAGGTTAGAAAAGTAATCATGGCTGGAATTTCAGAATAGTGTTGATACATTTTAAATACACCCATAACGTTTTTAAATGCCATATATAAATTATTGAAAAATCTGCCATAGATAAGAACATGATGCTAAACATAAGAACATCTATTCAATTTGGTACTGGAATATCTATCAGGTGACAGAAGTCATTACCCTAGGTCTCACAGCCTCAGGCTAACTTGACAAGCCTCAGCAACAACATATCAGTACATTAACTATATTCCTTGGCTGTGGTTTTGCTTGCCCAGATAACTATGTGTTCACATCTTCCTGTCTCCAAATTTCTTATTTGCAAATTTCTTATTCTCCTATTTGCAGTTTGTAGTTCATGATACTTCTCTACAGCTCTAAAACAATATATGTCCCTCTATCCCTTCCCTTTTCCCCTCTCCCTCCTCTCTGGTCTTCCTTTCAATCAATGGAGGCAGTCCAGTTTTCAGACTACATCAGTGTACCCTCTACTGGGAATACCCTTGCTCTGCTGGTTACCCAGTGACATCTCTTTCCTCAGTCAATTCCGCTTTAGAGGACTTTCCATTTCTTGTATTAATTTGGGACCTGGCAGAGTTTCTGAGGCATAGAAAGTGTTCAATTAAGATCTCTGTGTGGATGAGAGTAATGACTCATCTTCTCTGCATCTCCAAGTTTCTAGAACATTCCTTCCCTACAATTTGAATAATTGCATACAATTTGGGTTGACAGAAAATAACATATCATTAGAAAGTCAAACTTGACAAGATATGAAAAGAAATATTAAATTATTAACCAATAAATGAAGCTCTGGAATGAAAGAAAAGTAAAAGTCTATTCTGACCTGTTACTATGCTGAACAGCCCTTAGAAAGTGGTCTATCTACCACAGGTCCTTGAAGTTCCATGATATGAAAAGCAAAAACTTAGACAAAAGGATTCATTCACTTCACTGTCTGACAATTTAAGAGTCACAAAAGGAGGGTGGATTGGAGTCTGAGGGTTTAGCTTTGTGTTAGTTATACTGAGCCTAAAAGTTGATAAGGGCATGTTTCTTCTAAGAAACAAAACTAGGAAAATAAAGTGGGGAGAGGTTCATTGAGAAGACAATTACTAGCTCTGTCTAACAGATAATGTTATTAACATGCTTACATATTTTGTTTGTTGGAAATACAATTTTATTAATCAAATGTAAGCCATCACCATGGCTACCCTGTATATTTGTTAATGTTTGCATCTAGCTGAATAGCAATTTGAAGTCCATTAACTTCTCAAACTGTTAGAAGTTTCCTGAGGAGTTCACAAGAGTATGCTCAAAATGGAAACATGAACTCATTAGTGAAAGAGTCTGAAAATCGTTGACTTCAGCTCCATTGAAGGTCATGGAGAGCCTTGCGTGCTATCTCTGAGTCACTTTCCTTCACTATTAAGGGAAAGTGATCAGTGACAACTTACATAGGCAGGGAAAATAAATTCACTCTCAGGTTTCTAAAGCAATGATTTATGTTCAGTTGCCTTATTCCAGGACCATCCTGTTTTGGTTACTAAAGCTTTGTATCGCATACGCACATATATATTTCATATATATGTATGCATGCATTTTGTGTGTATAGGTGTGTGTATGCGTATCTCTGTGTTTGTATGTATGTAAATGTACTTTGCATTTGTATGTAGTTGTGTGAATTTGTATATATGTATGTGTGTATGCATGTGTGCATATGTATGTATATGTAGATATGTATGTATGTTGCTTGTATATATGTGTGTATATGTATGTATGTGTATATTTATGTGGGTATATAAATATGCATATGTGTGGGCATGCTTGTGTATGCATGTGTGTGTATGTACGTATGCATGTGTATGTGTGAGTGTGTACAAATTTTGTTGTGTGTCCCAAAAACTCATAATTCTTATTTTTGTCACCTCAGCTGGTCATGCTCACTCTGAACTGCATTTATATCTGATTTTTACTTTAACATTCAATCTCCCATCTCTTTATTTTACCTCCTCTCTTCTATTTTTTTTTTGATGCTTTTTCTCCTCACCTTGGTGAGGCCAACAGAAACAGTGCAGGCCCACTGGTATGTGTTTCTATTTTATGACTCACATTTTGGGACTTTTTTCCTCTCTAAAAGGCCACCTCTCAAATGGCAAATATTGCTTCTCATGTCTCAAAACACAGCCTATAAAAAGGTTTCTCTAAAAAACCCTTTCTCCCTGCTTCAAATCCAGGTAGCTATGACAATTCCTTCTTTGCACTCTAAACAAACTTCATTTCAGTAATTGGGACCTGTGGTGGCCCATCCTAGTTTTCCGTGTTAAAAGCCAATTCATCCCATGTCACTCAGAATTGGACATGGGGTCTGGAATTGTGTTTTTAAGTGTTTGACTTATTTACAAGATTACCTAAAGAGATGCTTTTAACTTATTTAATCGTGAGCCATTCTTTTGAAAAAAAAGTTTGTGTGTGTGTGTGTGTGTGTGTAGTATGTGCATGTCACAGCACACATTTGGAGGGCCAAGGGCAACTTGGAGGAATTAGTTTTCCCCTTACACCATGTGGCACGTGGGATTGAACTCTGGTCATCAGGCATGGCAGTAAGCACCTTTACCCATTGAACCATCTTATCAGCCTATGAATGAGTTATTCTTGAGATAATTTTATTTGTATGATACATAAGGAATACTGATTTCATTCCTAAACATTTTGTTTAAAATAGTTTTGAAAGATATTACAAAACTATTCATAATAAAAAAAATTGAAAAAGGGTTCTACCTGCATGTGCATGTGTAATATATGCATAATATATGCATGTGTACACATATAATTTTGTGTANAGTTTTCTTTGTAAAACTTTTAAGCAATATGTATACAATAACAATAAAAGAGATATCCAAAATTTCAGTAGCCACTGTTGGAAGGAGGGAAACCAGTTAGTTTTAGTTTTTCTATGTATGATGTTATTATTTTCTTTATCTTTGTAATGTTCCTGTTGCATGTACATACACAAATTATACTACTTACTGGTCTTTTAAAATTGTGGCTTGTGGGTTTTCTGACATCATTAGAATTTTTGTTTTTCAAAGATGCTGATCATTGCTATGTTGCATCCTATGTCTGTAGGTGTCATGGGACTAACAGTGCCTTCAGTCTCTGAGTTTGCCTGACAATGTTGGAGATAATATCATTTCCCACAAATTTTTGTCCTGAACTGGTGGAGTTGACCCTCTGATAGTCCAGCTAAGAATCTAAGAGTCCACCTGAGCTTGTGAGACCTAAGTTTACTATCTTCTCCTTGAAGATCTAGGACAGACTTGCTCTAAAGCTCAATCAATCTGTAAGCTGATTGGTGTAAACAGTGATGGCCAAAACCATTTCTTGACTCATGTCACTTCCAGTGTAACAGTGTGAGGACAGTGGGCTAAAGATCGTATGTATGCTTAGTCTTCACAAATGTTTCAGAAATTAGATTGTGAGGTGTAAGCTTCTACATAAGAGTATTTAGATAATGAGAGGATACAACCTAACTCCAAATAAACTGTGCAACACTGTGTGCAGGTTATAGTATTAATTTATAGATATTTAAATGGGCTTATTGAGGGAGGACATGAACAATCTATGGAGAGATAGACACAAACTGAACATCCCTTACTTGAACTGTCTCAATGTGTAGTTTTTTTTGGGGGGGTATTTGAATACATGGTAACATATATTAGGGATAGGACCTAGATACATATACATGAGGATAGCCTGAAGTTTATTTTATATGCTATTTTCAATGTATCTATGTTTGGGCTGTAACATGATATCATGGGTAGAATTTTTCCACTTGTGAAATCATCTTGGTGTTTGAAAAAAAATAAGAAATATACTATTTTATAGACTATATATATGTATATATATGTATAAAATGGTATGTATAACTATATTTTCACATAAAAGAGTTCAGTTGGAGTTACTCTACACAGGGGACAATACTTCTCCCCAGAGCTCCAGATTTCCAAATAAGAAATCCAGTTTTGGATGTTGACCAGAAGTGTACCATAGAGCCCCTAAAATACAGCCTGTTAGATGGCCTTACTCTTAGTTACCTACCAGAATTTGATGTTAAGACACTATTACTGGAGATACCAGACATTTTGGTCACAATGCATGGACAACTCATGTTGATACTGACAAGGAGACATCCTTTCAACTAGCTAACTTTCACAGTACCAGTAAGTGCTATGTAGGCTACTTGGGAAGAAAAATTATCAACATTCTCGTCCATTTGTGAACTCTTTGAAGCACAATAATGATTACTGTGGCAAGATATGCTTGTGAGTGCAATAGTGGTATAAATGCTATGTGTATAACCATTTGCTCTCTGATAAGACTTAAGGGTCACTGCACAGTAGGAAATACATGCTTGGAACTGTAGACCTTGCCAGGAACCCATGATTGAGAAGCTCATGGCCCCTGGAATGAGATTACTACAGTTATTTTGCTAAATAAATATAGTATCAAACTGCAGTTTATATTCAGATCTCTATATCCACACATTAGTGCAGCTCTCCTACATCATCAGAGAATTTTCTGTGTGTGGTGAATGACAGTTAATACAGAAACTCACAACTGATTAAAGTACATAAAATAAATGCTAGTGGAGTGCTCAGTCATAAATGAGATATCTTTATCTCACCCCCCCCAAGGTTCAGGAAGCATCAGGAAAGAGGGGGCAGAAAATTGTAAGAAACAAAGGTGTGGGGACACCAGAATGAAGCAGAGTTTTCTCGATATCACAGAACTACTCACGAATTTACAGTATGTAGTTTCCTGCACATGACAGCACAGGATCAAGCCAGGTGACATTCTAGCAGAGATGTAGGAGTGGCTCATGGCTTCTGGTTGAAGAAGAGTTGTCTTTCTTTATGAATGTGATCTTTGATTTGTTTACCATGCTCCACTGGATGGCCCCACACCAATAAGCATGTTGGCTACACAAATTGAAATCCGTCTGATTATAACAAAACAAAGGACATGAAAATAAAGAGGCTGGGGACAGGGGAGAACTTGGGGTTGGACCTGGAAGGAGTTATTGGAAGGAATATAATCTAATCAAAATGCAGTGTATGGCTATATGAATTTCTCAAAGAAGTATATAATTAAATTTATTAAAAATTAAAAATAAAATAGAATACAACATTTAGCATATTAAAGAACCTAACTTATTAATAAATCTAATTTTATATTTACATTCTTGCATATCTAACAGTATATAAAAGGCAGAATGTGTGTCAGTAATGTGAAAGTGCTTGATGCTAACTGATGTATAAAGAAAACTTGTTTTCTATTCTATTGATTTAAAGTTTCTAAATTTTTAAGAGCTAGAAGATTGCTTCTATTCACATAACATAATAAATTATTTTCAAAATATCTTTA
>LZPO01045326.1:11592-37931 GCA_001675575.1 Neotoma lepida | reverse complement strand
GGAAGCAAGGCAGTAGTGAAAGAGGATTACATAGCCATGAAGGGGTGTTATCATCACTGAGACTAAATACTATAAATAAATAGCTAATTAAGGAACAACTTATTTTTCTTGTGGTTTCATGGGCTGTATTTCATCTAGCAGAACAGAGCAATAATGGGAAGCTGCTGAGGCAGAGTAGATCCCCCAAGAATATGGCCCCAGAGACTCACTTCCTTCAGCAAGACCCCATCATTTCAGCTCTGCTACCTTGCAAAGTTCATTCATATTTTCAATCCATCACTGGATGGAACTATTCAGTGTGTCCTAGCTCTCATGATGTAATTGTCCCTGGAAGCACTCTCACACACACACACAAACATGTGTTTTACTAATCTATAAGCTCTTCTCAGTCCAATAAGTTGAAAATAAAGATTAAATATCACAGGAGGTTGCATAATTAGCAGAGTGGATAATTTTGGTTAAACTGTGATCTAGTTGAACATACAGGATCATCAGGCTGGACTTCCTGGAGATAAGAAAAACTGTTCCGGTTAGTTTCAGATGCTCATTACAAGATTTTTTTCTGCATCAAACCTATTATTCCTGGTATCTGTGGTGATTATGAGGAAGTATAAATAGCTCATTGAAAGTCAGAAGGAGATCAAGAAATCAAGTTACAGGCAAGATAGAGTTAGAGAGTCAAATTGTTGTTGTTAAGTGACCAGGATCATAAGAGAATGTAACAGAAAGAGGTAAGGCAAAGAGGAGACTGCTGCCACCACATTTACCCAGAGCTCAGTACTCGGGAAGGAGGCATGTGCTGCCAAGATCATTTGCATTGTCCCTTGGTTCAGCACCAGACCATGGCTCAGGGCTTCTGTCTGAGGCCTTAGAGTGACCTCAGAGTGGCAAGTTGCAAATCCTTGCCTGCAAGGAAATGGCATCAACAGCTGATGGAGAAGTTCTAGTCCCAGGGCTCATTTTAAAAAGTGGAAGTTATAATGAGAGGCAATTTAGGGATCATGGATAGATTCATGGGGGACAAGAACTGCACTCTAGGTCAGCTGGTCTGCTGGAGAAAAACAAAAGAAAAAGCCAGCTGGGAGGAGCCTTCACAAAGACAAAATCCATCAAATGCTCAAGTGGGAAACTATGTCAAGGAAGAAGCCCAGATTAGAATAGATTAAATTGTAGAGTTTATGCTATGCCCAAGGCATTCTTGAGAACAGGAGAAGAATCAGATGCTGTTGGTGGAATTAAGCAGCTGGTGAAATCCTGAGGGAAATAAAAAGACCCAAATCTCTATCATTCCAGGGGGATTCTCTGTCTACCCAGACAGTATCAATGTGCCCCACGCTGGGACAGCAAATAAATAACTTCAGTAAAATGAGCTTTTCAGTTACTAGATCTGTCAGTTATAATATGTTCCAGATGGACAATATGACGCATACCTATCTAAATTGCCCAGTTCCCAATAATGAATTATAAGAGTTGAAAAAACAAAATCAAAAAACAGAAACAAAAACAGGAAAGAAAGACTGCTAGTGTCAGGTAACATGATCTGTAAAGAAAGTCCTCAGAAACACACTGAAAATTACTAGAAGTAACAAGTTCATCAGTGCTATAGAGTGATGATCAATACAAAAATCCATTATATTTATCTGCACTTACAGTGAATATCCAAAAAAGATATTAAAGCAATCCTATTTATAGTCCCATTAAAAACAACAAAATAGGACTTGGGATGTAGGTCAATTGGTAGAGTGCTTGCCTGGCCCTTCAAAACTGGGTTAGGTGACCCATGCCTATAATCCTAGCACTCTGTTAGTAAAAGCAGGACAATCAGGATTTAAAGGTCATCTTCTCCAGCATAGTATGCTCCAGACCATCCTGAGTTCTATGAGACCCAGTCGTAAAATAACAATTTAAAAAAAAAAACCCTCTTAATATACATTGGTGAAAGAAATGCCAAACTATTTCTGGGGCAGTGAAACATTGTTGGAAGACATTCAAGATCTAAATAAGTGGACAACAGTCCACATTAATGAAACAAAGGCTTGTATTATTGAAGTAGAAGCATTCCCAAAATTCTTCTGCAGGTTTAGTGCAACACCAGAATGCTACCTGACTCTTATAAAAAATACATGAGATAATCCTAAAGTTCATATAAAATTACAAGTGACAAAGAATATGTAAAATAAATAGAAAAAGAACAAAATTAGAAGAGTCCCAAAACTTGATTTAAAACTCAGTACAAAGCAACCATATTCAAGATAGTATGATAATATGTAGGCTAGACATGAGGATATCTAATCATAGAATACTGAATTAAATTCAGGCATCTGTAGTCCACTGATAATTGACAAGAGTGCCAGGACAGTTCAACAGGGACATACTTTTTAAAAAATTGTACCGAGACACATGTATACCTACATGCAAACAACGAAATTGGAATTTCACATCTTAGAATTGTACTGAAAATGGGCAAAAGCCTTGAGTATAAGAAATAAAAATAAAAAATATAAAAAGAATATATAAGTAGGATTTTTGAAATAGGTTCATAGCTATGACTCCAAATACACAAGGAACAAAATGAAATTAAGTAAAAGTCCATGAAAATTAAAAATTCCAGTGACTCAAATAACACCAAGATACAACCCACAACATAGGAGAAAATACTGAAAATAATTATATCTGATGAGACATTTGTGTCCATGTTACAAAATAACTCTAAAAAGTCAGTAAGAGAAAAAAATGAACAAGGATGTAATCATTCCATCAAACAAAACTACACATTAGCAGATTTCATATGCTCAGTGTCAGAACTCATCATATGACCTATGGGTAAACAAAATCCTCACTGTGAATATGTTCTATTAGAACTTGATGGTCATAGATAAAATTTCAGAAAAGTACAGGGTCTCTAAAGGTCTAGAGAAGAGAGACACTTCTCTAATACCTTTCTCTTGTAGGTGAAAATGATATTGGAGGGCCAGACAGCTCCTCAAATGGTTAAGCAGAGAATCCCTTCTGAGCTAGCCATCTATAAGCAAGAGAAATTAAAGCATATGTTTGTAACACTTGTAAAAATTTCTTGTAGCAATGAAATTCATGTTAGCTAAAATGAAATGGGTGATAGACTCATGTGGGAGAGCATTATTCAGATATAAAAATGAATAAACTTTCTTATATGTAAGAAAACCTGAATTAACTTGAAAACTTTGTTAAATGAGCAAAGCTTGCAACAGAAGATTGTGTTATGATTCCAAGTTACATGAAATTCCTCATAGTTTTAAATCTACAAAGATATAGAATAGTTAAATATTTGCTTGGGGATGAGACAAGGGGCAAGAAAATAGATAAGGTAGGGAATGATAAAGGGTGTGAAGTTTACTGTTGCTGTAATTAATTATTATAAAATTGAAAGTGGGAATGGTTATCCATATCTAGATATACTTAACATAATTAATTAGTATTGTTTAAGTGGGTATATTTCTGGCAGGGGAATTATGACTCAGCAAAGGTGCTTCATAAAACAATAAAGACTTCTTCCTATACTTATGATGATAGGATTTTCAGATGATAGGAAAGTCACTCAGAGTTTGATACACACGGTAGGCAATAGTAGAGAAACAAATATTATTTGGCAGTAGTTATGCTCATTTTAAGTCACAGTTTTTCTTTTAGAAAAATGAACATTTGATATTGGATAACAATTGGTGTGTTCTTCCCTATGAAGACTGTTTCCAATCTTATCATTGGAAACTTATCATTAGGAAACTTTCCTAAGTTCTTTGTGTAGGGTTGAGACCTCATGAGCTTCCCACCATCTACATCCAGGTTACCCTCTCTACTGGGAAAGTCTTTGTTTAGGTAGCCTCGTCCGTGTAGCTTAGGATATTTCTAGGAATCAGTTTCACACCGCACTTCCTGTACCTCCTGCTCTTCCACAATGATCCCTGAGTCTTAGGTGCAAGTATTATACTGTGGATGTTTTAGAAGAAAGAGTTTTATTTTCATGTTAAAAATTACACAGATATACTGAAATGTCCTATGGCAAACCATAAATATGTACAACTTTTGTGTTTCAATTTCAAAAGGTTTTAAAACTCTCTCACTTAATTTATCATGATTTGCAACCTTATATGATTAACGCATAGTAAAGCAAATC
Organism: Neotoma lepida; assembly: GCA_001675575.1. Classification (NCBI taxonomy): domain Eukaryota; kingdom Metazoa; phylum Chordata; class Mammalia; order Rodentia; family Cricetidae; genus Neotoma; species Neotoma lepida. The sequence continues at coordinate 33,781 of LZPO01045326.1, read as the reverse complement.
AGATACTGATAAAATTATCCTTTGACATAAAGATAAATGTTATAGATATTTTCATGGACACAATACAAATGAATGTGAATTGTTGTGGTGCAGTGAACATTATATCATTATAAATAAAGAAATCATTGCTGTGTTACTAGGAATTGTTATTCTTAGGAAATATAAGCCCAGGGCTCTTGGTAATCCAGTTTTTATAGAAAAGTAAGGGAGCTTTTCCTGTCTAGGGGTTCAAGTACTCTAAACCAATTATAGTGTTTATGAGCACAAAGCAGAATACTGTANGGCCAGGAAAGAGAAGGCTGAGAGATAATCTCTGTCAAGTTGTTGTGGTCTAAAAGCCAGCACATCAACTCTACTCTTAAGAAAGTAAAAGTGATGAATATTTCAGTTACAGTTATTTTCTTTCTTATTAAGATTTACCTTATTAAGTTTTAATGAATTGCACCTAAATAGAGAAGGAAAATCAACTTGCATATTCTTCCACTTCAGGGAGCAGGTGAAGCACTTACTACTTATCCCACATCCTATGCCTTCCTTCATTTGGTATTTAGCTTGATATTCAGCCTAAGACCACGCATTTTTTTTATGTTCACTTTATATGTATCTTCCAGATAGGGATAGAAGCAAAACTATTACACTGGTCATGAAAATAAAAATTAATCTCATCAAACACTTAGTGATGATAACAAGGGACATTTCTGGGACACTTGACTTAGACTGAGAATACAGCACATATTAGTAATGTGACAAAGTGCAGATAAATAAAGCATTTCTGGCCTCAAGAGAAAATACATTTTGGTTCCAAGGCACACTTTATAAACTGTCCATCTTCCTCCTTGATAATGGTTACTTTATTTCTCTCCTTACAATAAATCAAACTGAAAATAAAAACCTCTCATATCACCTAATATCTTGTCTTTTGTACATCCAGCCAATATAACATTATTTCCAAAGACATGTAATGAAGTTTAGGATATTTAGTAATATTTCTTCATTATATCACTCATAATCCCTGGATCTTAATGGCTATGAACATCACAGTGGGNAAGATAATTGACAAATGCCACATATATCTAATGTTAGAGTAAAGATTAACAACCAGAAACTGAAAGACGATGCAGCAGAAATATATAAAAGTGTTTCTGAAAATATAAGATCCATGTGCAGATATAAAATGGACATGGATTAAACATTTTAATGACAAATCAATAGATGCTGTGACTGTTTAAAGACAATACAATATATTTATAAGTATACATAAACAGAAATGAATTAAAAAATAGATACAAAACTAGGAATCAGTTTCTACAGCTTGATAATCAATATTAATCCATATTAAACAGTTTACAGTTTTGGGCAGCTTTATTTTTATCTTAAAGTTGATTTTTAAATTCATGCCTTGAAAGGTAAGCAAAGGTAGAGATTATCTAGAATCCTAAACTAGTTATTACATTAAAATTTCAAAGCCTCCTATAATCTTTCATTATAATATATAGAGAGAGTTGAGTATTTCTAGGTTAGCTTAGATATTAGCCCTAAGTATTTCATGTCTAATAGTATATCATATAGGTTATATCAATATAGCACTAAAATTTTAGCTTAATAAATGAAAGAGAAGTTTAAAAAAAATCTCAGAATGAAAAGAAATTATCTTTCCAAATCAATGTAAATATAACTTATTTAGATGGGATTAGGAGTTGGTGAATCAGAGTTTACATGTTTGTATATAGTAGAAAAGAATCTTAGTTAGGATAAACTTCACCTGTAAAGCATAAAACAGTACAAAGCTAGAGTTAGAATATTAATTGTACCATCTGTTCTCTATAGCACTACAGGCAACTTAATTATTGAGTATCTATGTGCCCACTTTATTCCAAGTAGTGATAAGATCATCCTCCCATGGATGTTGAAGGAGAAAATTAAACACATGTGTGCAAATGTCTTCTACAGTATCAATAATAAGGTGTGCTTCCTTACTTTTGGACAGTTGAACTCCCTGAATGCTTCCTGGTGTAAAAGCCTAATGTGTGACTTGAGAAATGCCAATCTAAAGAAAATATATTCCTGCCCCAGAAAGGTTCACAGCATGGAAGCCCTGATATTTTGGCTATATTCTAATGTCTGTAGATGAAAAAAATTTGTAATTATCTATGTAAGAAGGTAATAAGAAATACAACTTCTCAGATTATTTTCTTAGAGTGCTATGATAGAATTCAAATGGAATATACACATGACTAAACAAAATTGCAAGACAACTAAGATTTGGGAAATACAAAGATAATGATCATTACACAAAATTACAGACACTGTATTAGATGTTCACACACTGTGAAGAACTCTGTTACAAATCATATGAAGCCTTGTCTTAGACTTTTGCTGGTGGTGTTGTTGCTATACACATTGTAGTACAGCAATTCTTATGAAAAGGTCCACAAAGTGTCTCATACACATAGTACCTGTAAAACAAGGGAAAAGAAATAGCCCATGATTTCAAATTAATAGCAGCTAATTATTTATTGATCATTGTTTTTATTTCTCACTTTATGTATGGCACTTGAAGGACATACATGTAAAGTTTCACAAAATTCTCTTCTAGAATCCTGACTAGACTCCTCTCTCACCATGTACCAAATAAAATAAAATAAAATGAATACAGTAAAATACAACTAAAATAATAAAATGCTCAAATTTGAGACCTGAAGGTTTGAAACTATTGGAGAAAAACAGGGGGAAAAAACACTTTTAAGTTCTAGGTACAGGCAAAGAATATCCTTTTCTTAAGACTTATTTTTAAATTTTAATTTTACTTATATATGTCTGTAGGTGGGTATGTCCACCTGAGTTCTGGTCTCTCNGAGATCAGTAGGCCAGAAGCATTGAGTGTCCCAGGAAGCAGAGTTTGTGAGCCACCCCATGTGGCTGCTGTGAATCAAATCTGTTTCCTCCTCCAGAGCAGAACGTACTCTCAGCTGGTAATCCGTCTCTACCGCTACTTTTTAAAAAAGGATTTGGATTCCAAATCCTCTGAAATAAAAGCAAGAACTGACAAATAGGGTTGAATTGAATTAAAAGGCTTCTGCGAGTAAAATAAGTAATAGNAATCAAAGAGGCAGCCTATAGAATGAGAAGAAAATCTCTACTAGCTATTAATACAGTAGCAGATTAATGTACAGAATATGTAAGAATTGAAAATATGTGAATGCCACAAGTCATCCAACTAATAAGTGGGAAAATTATTTGGAGGGAAATTTGTAAAAAACAAAAGATGTGCAGATGGCCAATATATATAAAAAATGTATTTAGCAACTTTTGCCAGAATGCAAAAGGAAATCAAAACTATACTGTGACTTCCAGGTTAGGAGCGGAAGATGCCTCTGTGTCACCCGGTGTGATAATAATAATAATATTCTTACAAGAATAAGAGAGGGCAGATTAGCCCTAAAAAGGAAAGAGCAGAAGAGCTTCAGAAATCTATAAAGGTTTTCATAGAAACATGAAAAGTGTGATGGGAAAACACACAACATATGGCCATTGATCCAAGCCAAACATAACCCAGCTTAGAGGCTTCTGAGCCATGGTGGAGTAGAGGAGTCTGTAGGCAAAAGTTTGTCCAGTCCCGTCCTGTCCCGCCCGCTTCCACAGCTGCTTAGACCCAAGTAAACACACAGAGGCTTACATCATTTTTAAACTATGGCTGTGGCAGGCTTCTCACTAGCTAGCTCTTACATCTTAAATTAACCCATTTTATAAATCTATGTCACCACATGTTCCACGTGGCTTTACCTGTGTGCCATTACATGTTGTTTTCTAGATGACAAAATGACGTCTGCCCAGCTCTGCTTCTTTTCTCTTTCCCCCTAGTTCAAATGTCCCACCTAACCTTATTCTGCCTCACCATTGGCCAAACAGCTTTATTTATCAACCAATCAGAACAACATTTTCAAAAAGACATTCCCATTAAGAGTCCTCCAAAAGGTAGTCCAGTAGGTTCTGATGAAAAGTGACTGGCAACCTAACAAGACTCAGAATCTTTCACATGAGTTTTTGAGATGANAATGTCTCTAAATAGAAGTTCAACAGTGGATAGAAACCTCGTTTTGTTACCCTCTGAATCAGAGGTCAGTGAATAGAAATGATTTCAAGAACCTGTTGTTTGAAACTATGCTACCATATGATAATAAACTGAATTATCAAAAAAATGACCAATAAATGCTTGAAAACATCTTCAACATCCATTGCTATCAGGAAATTATAAATTAGAATGGCTTTAATATTCAAACAGAATGTCTAGGATAAAAACAACAACAGCAATTCTGTAAAGAATGAGGGAAAAGAGCTACCTATATATACTGTTAGTGGGGATGTAAATAAGCAGAGCCATTATATAAGTCAATTCTTTTTAAAACACCTACAATAGAACTATTTTGTGACCCAGATATATCACTCCTGGACATACACACAGAAGACTAAGTCAACAGACCACAGAGAAATTTGCACATCTATGTTTACATTATTCACAATAGCTACAAAATGTAATCATTATATATGTCCATCAAGAAATGAATGAAGAACATGCACTTGTCTTCAAGGGAAGTTGTTTCAGGAAAATGAAACAATAACATATGCAAGAAAATGGACACAGTGAACATCACATTGTTACATTTAATAAGCTAGACTAAAAGGACAAATATTTAATGTTCTCTATAATATGTCAGAGCTCTATCTAATTATTTTGAAGACATGAAAGTAGTAGGAGGAGGATTGTTTGGGACGTGAAGGGCCAGNAAGAGGTGGAGAGTGGTGAGAAGGCGATGGAGGTCGAATGTGATCCAAGTACACTATCTATGCATAAGTAATTCCATAATAAAATCCATGATTTTGTGCCATTAGTAAGTCCTAACAAAATATTTGAATCATACAAAATTTATAATCTCCTTTGCAAGACAAAAAAATTCCATGAGATAGGTTTAAAAGTCTCTGAATGAATAAATGCCAGGCCAAATAAGAGGCCAGCATGTTGGGAGAGATCTCCTATGAGTTATTACCTTATTCTGTCAAAACCAGCAGAAATAATTTTTCAGTTTCCAGAAATTTAGGAATATTATTTGTATTTGCATTAATGAGTAGAGGAGAATAAACATAGGTTCTCCCCATTAATGTCTCACTATGTAAGGTTGTCTGCAGAAGTTGACACATAATGGATAAAATAACATTTTTTGGTAAGATCGTCAATCTAGAGCAGGATTTCCTGAAAGAAACAAATCTAAAATTGAATGTAAAATCACAGGAAGTAGGAAGGATTGTGTTCAAGGATGCCAGGTGTGTGTGGGGGGGGCAGGGAGTTATTGCAAAGTCACAAAATTCCCAAGGCTTATCTATGCATCAACTAGAGGAAAGTTATGGTGCAAGACTGACTATTCAGCCTCTGAGGCAGGGCTGCATCATTTACAGAGATAGGTACATCAGATGACCTCTTCTAAAGCATATCAGACAGTCAGACTATACACTACTTTTGTTTTATGTCTTGCCTACAGAGAAAATTTTGTGCTATCCTAGAACTTCTCTGTCAACTTCCCAAGAAAAGATCCAGTTTATGAAAATGGATATGGCTATTTTCCACTTTTTGAGTTGTACTTTTCAGCATAACAGCAATTATAGGAGGAGACAGGTTCTAAACAAATATCTCTCACTAAGTGTTTTAACTTCACTAGCTCTTTAAACTATTGCTGTGAACTGTGCAGTTATTGTTTCAATTTAGTGAGGAAGATGTTGAAGGAGCTGACACTAATTTGACTGCTATTCTATGGTCTGTAAGTCAGTGAGATGGGATTTGGTCCAGGCAAACATTCCCCCAAATCCATGATCTCTCTTTTTTAATGGTCTTTCACTGCTTCTCATGATATCCTAATAGTACAAATTACACAAAATACATCTATGAGTTTGGTAGGTATGAATCAGAATTTTTAAACCCCATACCATATTTAGACCTGAAGAAGACTAAATTCCTGGACTTTCATATCTCAGCCACAGGTTTCACGATCAGAAAAAAAAAAAAATCACGTCCTTTTCATGTGATTTTTTTACATTGGCATCTTTACTTCCTTGTACTAAAATTTCCTCTCCTTCATTTCTCTACAGTAGCAATGAAACATAACACTTTGTATTCCTGGGNAAAGGGAGAGTCTGTATCAAATAAACACATATTTTGGCAATAAAAATGTCAATGAGTTATATAAACAAGATACTGTTTCCTTATACAAACAGATGGAATAGGCAATAATCTATAACAAATTGTCATTAGAATTTTTTATTATAAACACTATGACAACCAAAAAATAACATTTTCCCCATAAATATCCCACTTTGAAGCAGATAAATAATGTAGTCATTATCTCTCAGTAGGCACAGTAGTAAGANATATCATAGTATGCCCATGAATTAAAAATTAGTTCTCTTTTTGAAGTTTTTCATTCCTCTAACAAAATAAGATTTTTAGAAAAAAATCTTGTAGCTATTTTTTCTCCTCTAAAGAACATATGCTTTCTGCCTGGTCAAAGCCAAAGATTAAAAACTAAGTCTTGTCTGAACACAATAGTTTTTGAAAGACTTTATCATTTTGAAATGTCACACATTCTTATGTCTATTTCCTGAAGAAAGCAGAAATTTGGCAGCCTTTAAACACGAGCTTGTTTTCCTGAAAGTGCACAGCCTGGATAGCAAAGCAAACATGGGGAGGCAGGTGATGTTCTTCCTACTGGCTCACTGAGTTCCTCATGTAAAAAAGGACAGAGCACAAGGTTGGACACCCACTACCAGAGGCCCAACAACAGATGGGCTGACTCAGAATCAGTGCTGATGCCAAAATCTGGAAATGTCAAAATAAAATAAAACACATAGGCTGAGGAAAATGGAAAAATACGTGTGAAAATGGGAACATGGAATTAGAATCAATGTCCATGGAAAAAAGATTAACAGCATACTTTGAATTGTGTGTGAAGAAAATGGGTCATATGTGGGGACTGTAGTGTAAATAGTAAAGAAAGATTCTAATTTCGTTTCTCGATCATTCTGGTTTTAGGTGACTGTCATACAGTAACTTTCTACAACTGATTTAGAAATTGTATGTCAATAAGCAATTATAGAGGGCTGGATCAAACTAAACTGTGGTTTTGGTCTGTGTTTTAAACTTTAAAGGCAGGTTGCTGTTTAAATAATTGGTGTCACTGGGAAAGGAATCTGTTGAGGGGGCAGAAATAATGTGGCAAAGCTGGGTCTTTTATGGAGGGCCTTAAATGCCAGAGTCATGAAGAAATGTAGGAGTCATCCTTAAGAAACCAGGAAACCTGTCTCTGGGGCTGCAGTGGCTATGGGGCTCCAGCAATGGGGGTGGGGGCTGAGGGGTAGGGGGTGAAAGGCATAGAATGTGCCTCCGGGGTCAAGGGGCTAGCTTTACTCTGCCATGATGCAGAGGGGAGGGGGCTTGATACGCCAGCCTGTGTTGACTACCCAAGGGAGGCCTTACCCCCTATGAGGAGGGAGGGGATGGGAGTGGGATGGGGGAAAGTGGGAGGGGAGCAGGAGAAAAAGAGGGCGGAGGGACAGGGGTTGGTATATAAAATAAAAAATAAAGAAAAAATTAAAATTAAAAACAACAACAATTAAAGTGATAAGCTAAAACACACTCTCAAAAATAAACAGACAAAAAAGAAAAAAGGGAAAAAAAGGAAACCAGGAACCCTCTGTGATGTTCTGTTTAGTGATGTATCAACTGTGGCATGGAGAAAGAAAATATCAAACAAAGTTGTTCTCTGTATCATTGAGGATATACTGAAATAGAAAAAAATGGAGACAGCACAGTCATAGCTAGATATTGAGTGGTTGGTAAAACCTACATATCAACTTTTACCTCTAACAGTACAAAGGACTCANCAGTCACTTCTCAGATAAAATCCAGTAAAAGGCAATGCAATTGACTTACTTAATAGCAAAACTTTGCCATGAATAACTACAATTCACCAGAAAAAATATGATAAATATTATAACTTTTATTAATAAACTTTATAAAAGTAAAGGTCCACAGAAAGGGACTCTATAAGCCTTAGGATCAGAAAGGTGACTGAAGAATCAGAGAAAACATCTAGAATTATTTTTAAAGGCTTAAAGTAACTTGAAGATTATTTGGTATCTTACTGAAATGTCAAAGCATGTATACAGTGAATAGGAAGATATGGAAATAGAGCATATCATCTGCGAGGCAGTTGACACGGATGAGAAAAGGAGGGCCAGAAGATACATTTGACAACACAATCATACTCTCAAACTGTATCAGCATTGCAAAAGAATAGCAAGCATATATTGTTTTAATTTTGAGAACTTTCCCAGGATACACTTGAATAGTACAAAGAAAGAAACAGGAAGTTGTGAAAGCAAGTGACACTTGAAGAAAGAACTATGATCATTCCTTTGAGTGAAATTACAGTAACTAGAAAAGGTGGAATCATGGAAGACTTACTGGTCAATTTTTGCCTTAACACAACCAGAAGAAGATTATACAGACCATTTCTGAGCCCAGATGTCAAGAAAAGCGCATCCACAACTGAAAATCTCAGGCTGGCAATATGGCTCAGTGAAAAGAGGTGCTTGCCGCTAGCCTTGGCTAATTGATTTCATCCTTGGACCTCCCGTGGTCTATTATGGCATGTGTGTCTGCATGTGCATATGTGCACACACACACACACACACACACACATGCACACACAGAGAAAGGCAATAAATAAAATGTATGTACATGTGTATGTGCATGTGTACGTATAGATATATAGGTATTACAAAATTTCCTAACTGCCATTTAGAATTGAGGTGTGTAAGCTATAAAGCTGTTTTTATTGACCTTCAAACATACTAGCAAGTTAAAATTATTTAAATGTTTAACTTAAAATTATCACATGGTTTATTTATTTTTCTCTCTCTCTCTGTGTGTGTATGTGTGTGTGTGTGTGTGTGTGTATGTACATGCACATGGCTTGGTGGTCATGTGGATGTCAGAGTACATTTTGAGAGAGTCCTTTCTGTCTACCCATCATCTTAATCTTGGGATCAAAGTCAAGGTGTCAGCCCTGATGACAAGCTTCCTTACTCACTGAGTTANATTACTAACTCAAATTTTAACTTGTTATGTATATTACAGCCTAAATATGTCTTGTCTCTCCAAAGTTCCTTGGTTGAAATCTCACTCCAGGTGTGTTAGAACTGAGAAGTGAGGTCTTCTTGTGAATGACAAGGAAGGAGCCCTTGTTAATGGGCTAAAAGCTGTTGTATAACAGATCTGAGTAGCCTGTAAGGAAGCATACAGAGTGCTATTTATGAGAACTGGATTTTCATCAAACACTGACCTTCTCGTACATGATGTGAGAGTTCCTATTCTCCAGACTGAGCAATGGATTTCTGTTGTTTATTAATTATATAGTGGAAAGCATTTTGTTAGTTTAGACTTAAGAAATAAGACAGTACATTAGATAGTAATCCAGATGCAAAGTGATTTGTACACATGTACCTGGGAAACAAAGATGATATTGTAAGAGATTTAATAAAATACCATAATCATATTCATTGGGCATCTACAGGTTTTTGTTAAGAATTTCAAGATATTGTTTGGTTTTTGGTTTTTCTTTTAAATTTTGTTTTGTTTTAGGAGTGAGGCGATAGGGACAGGGAGTTAAGTGGGATGAGGATGCATGATGTGCAATCCGCAAAGAATCAATAATTGTGTTGGTGCATCCTATCTTCCATTAACGTGAAAATGATTTGATATTTAAGCAGTTAGCATAGTTTGAATTTAAACACAATTTTTAGATTTGTAGACTAGGGGCTACATTAACTTCAGGGTTTATACAAGCCTGTATTGTATGCTTCGNTGAGAAACACACAAAGGCTTCTAAGTATCCAGCATGAGGAACAGAAAGCATGAGTGCATGGGGGAAAGGCTTAGCTTATCAATTCCCTGAGACCTTCTATGGATGAAGAAGGCTGAGAAGGCTCCTTTAGTTCATGTTCTATTTCTGAACACATAGCTGCTGTTCTCTGATATGAGGTAAATATTGAGTGTAAGTATGTATATAAAAATCTCAAAATGTTTTTAACAACTGTTTTCACTAGCTAAATTTGACTAAACATTTACTATTGCAAAGCATGCAGACTTCTGAGCATGAGTAATTGATAACCAAAAGCTGATAGCATATGACAGTGATTTTTATAATACATACATTGACACACTTTTTGATTTTTGTAAGTCACAATATAAATCTCCTATGTGAATGTATGCAATTCAATATGTAATTGTTCTTACAAGTAAAATTTGTCAGAAAACAAAACATTGTGATAGTGAGAATAGTTCAGAAACAATGCAAAGAATGTTCAGTACAGGTGGTAAAGACACTCACGGGGTTCATTAACATAGTCTACCAAGCTGCCCCATTTATCCACACATACTTTCTCTAGAACCTGGTGCACATTAACAAATAGATAATGCCCTATGTGGAAAATAAAGAGTTATGAAATAAGGCATATATTTTAAATCTAAAGCTGATAACTGAAAACTTTAAAAGTGTGAAAATAATATGAGGCAATAAGGAACAGAAAAGCACCATGTTCTTTAAAGGTGGGTGACTGAAGCTCAGCAGGATGTCTTCCCTTGACTAAGCCTGCATGGGAAAATAAAGCTGTAAACGTGTTGTTCATGGATACTTTGATTATAGAAGGATCAACTAGTTCTGTCTGGAATAAAATTCAGTCAGTCTATAATGGTAATATAAGTGGGAGAAAAGAATTGATAATACTGAANATGTAGTTAATGATAAGTGAGTTTTCTTTTGGTTTTTCAATAAATCCTGAAATTCCAATAAACAATCCTAGAAATTTTGTTTTCAGGAAGGCATTCTAATGTCCAATAGAAAAGAATCTTAATATTAATTCCTAGATTGATACCTCTTACAATAATCATTTTTGCTCACTGGCATTGCAGTAGTCACAATGTGAGGTATTAAGGTCACCTGCAGAATAAAAAGCTCAGCTCAGCTTTAGGACTCTCATAACTGAAGAGATGAGAGAGACATTTAAAACTCCAATATAGTTTGATAAGCTCAGTAGTGGGCATCAGCATAGGATGCTGTGTTTCTTGCAAAGAGATACCAATAACTAATCAATTGTTCTATAGTGGATGTACTTTTGATATAGTACTTTAAAACACATATACAGGAGACATTATACAGACTGAGCAGTGTAGCTGGAAGTTTTCCGGTGTCCCACCCAGTCCTCAGCNGGTCAGACCCAATTAAATACACAGAGGCTTATATTAATTACAACTGCTTGGCCATTAACTTAGGCTTATTACTGACTAGCTCTTAAATTAAGCCATAATTCTTATTTATGTTTAGTCACGTGGCTTGGTACCGTTTCTCAGTTCTGCCTTTTCATCTTGCTTCCTCTGTGTCTGGCTGGCAACTCCTGACTCTGTCCTTCCTCTTCCCAGAATTCTTCTCATCTGCTTGCCCCACCTATACTTCCTGCCTGGCTACTGGCCAATCAACTTTTTTTTTTATCAACCAATCAGAGCAACACATTCACAGCATACAGAACAACATCCCACAGCACTTTCCCTTTTCTGTCTAATCAAAAAGGAAGGTTTTAACTTTAACATAGTAAAATTACATATAATAGAACAGTTATCAAGCAAGAATTACAGTTGCAATATCTAGTGTATTTATATTTGGCAAATTCAAAGAAAATATTCTATTTATCCTATATTTGTGAGTCTAAGGTTTTAGAGCAGGTTGTATTCATGTATTTAGGAATGTGTGTGTGTGTGTGTGTGTGTGTGTGTATGTATGCATGCAACAAGAATTAATGAAAACAGAGGCCATGCATTTGAGGCATAATACAGATGAGTATGAGAGGTTTTGAAGGAAGGAAAGGGAGGAGGGCAAAGACGCAATATATTTAACCTGAAAACATTAAAAAATTAATGATGAAGAACTTCATCAAAATGAGAGGAAAATCAATGTCAAATATAACACAATGAGACAAGCAAATGTATGATGAGGGAGAAGAACCCTTGGGTAGTCTAAGTACTTTATTGTCTCCTGTAAACAACTGTGCATCAGCTGCCCTTCGTCTTTCAATTCTGTCTCTAGCCCCTTTGCTTGTGTAGAATTTACACTGAAATACAAACTAATAGGAAAATAAACATGAAACAAAATAAGAGTTAGGATGATGGATGTAGGTGAAGAAATAATCCCAGGACCATTAAGGTGCTGAGGAAATGCTAAAAATAGCCATGTGATATATTTTTTAAGATTCATTTGTTTTATGTGTGCACGTGTACACCTGAATATGCATGTGTACCATGTGTGTGCAGATACCTTTGAAGACCAGAGGGTGTTAGGTTCCCTGGGACTAGAGTTACAGATGGTCGTGAGCCAGCCAATGTGGATGCCAGGAACTAAAAGCATGTCTTCCTCAAGCATAGCAAGTGCTCTAAACTTATGAAACATCTCTCCAGCTCTAGCTTTGATACTTTAAAAATAAGAGTTCAATATGCCAATTATTAGTAAAATATAAAATCATTAAAACATGTTATTGTATGACCTCATGCTACCGCATAGTGAGAGAAGTTTTCTCCTATTTATTCAGAGGTTTGAGACCTGGACAACCTCTTCACATCTCTATTAGGACAAAGCCTGTGTTTAACTCACTGTGTCCATTATTCATGAGATGGTTTGGTGGGAAAATACTTGATCCTTAAACGTGAAGACCTTATTTCAGCTTCCCACAACCCATGTAAACACATACTGCATACCTATAACCCCAGTATTCCTAAAGTGAGTGTGAGGTGGAGGCAGAGGGATACCCAGAAGCTCACAAGCAATCTAGTCTGGCCTATACACTAGCAAATGAAAAAGAGACCCTACCTCAAACAAACTGGAAGGCATGCCCCAACACAGAATTTTGTTCTTGACTACCACATATGTCTGTACATGTGAACACAAACACATGCCCTGACACCACACAAACAATAAACAAATTAATAAGTAGAAATAAAAAAAATAAAAAGAGAGACCACACTTGTTACACAATTAGTAATTTCCTTCACTCATTTTTATTATCAGGGCTACCATTGATAGGTTTTGTTTGCTACACATCCTGAACTTTTCTCGATAGTTATTTCTTCAGGTTAGCTACGAGATTTTCAGTTGTCTTAATAGGTTGCATTTTTGACATCATTGTTTCTAAATATTCAAAAAGTGTAGCATCCTTTTCAGATATGCAGCAAAGCTGTGTTAATTTCTCAGCTCATGATTCTGATATACTTTTTTTATTAACCACTGCTATTCCTGTTCAATCCAGTGTCTCTATTTGTCATTCAACTCGCATTAGTCTCTTAAAGATCATCCTGACCTTGGACAAAGTCATTATCTCTGGAGACTTCGTGTTCCATCAGGAGTAGCTGTAGCTCTCTCCTCATTGACATTCAATGCAAAAATCCAAAGTTGCATTCATTATCTCTCTTTATCTGACTAAACTTTCAAACTCTACTTCTTCTACTTTTGCTCAAATTTGACATTAAAATTCTCCAAAATGTTATTCCAGTTATTTTCTTTGTATTCTGAACTCATCTATGTTCTCCNGAATTCTAGAGNAAATTTGTTTTTAGTTGATAGAATTTTTTGAAAGCCTGCTAATTGCTAATAATATTGATAATCAAGCCAACAATAAAACCTTTTTATTGTATAGCCACCACCAGCCATAAAATACTGCCATTATTTTGAAAACTCTTGTTGTTTTTATGACTTATATCCATAGTACAGTTGAATCATGGAGTGTAACATGCAATGTGTCATATGTCTGAGCCAGTAGACTATAAGAACATCCAGCTTACTTCCTTATCCAAAAATGGTCTCTATGATACTACCTCATTTGTGGTTATTTCCTCTAAATTGGAACTTTCTTTCTAGAGAGATGGATCAATGTTTTATTACTACAGAGATATGTGCTTACCCATTCTATTTATAATAGTCAGATTGGAAACAGCCTGTCCATCAACTAATGAGTGGATAATGACAATGAGGTACATGCACACAATAGAATATTATTTATCTGTTAAGAAAAATGAAATTTGTATGTAAATTTATGGATCTAGAAACAATCNTTATGAGTGAGGTAATTCAGACCCCAAAAGAGAAATATTGCATGCTTTCTCTTACATGAGGATGTTGATTTTTAAGCTTTTAATATGTGTATTTCAATCAGAATAACCACAGAGTTTATTTAGCTATTAAAGTTGGGAGCTCTTTCGGGGAAGGGGAAATAGAAATAGTGTTATAATGGGATAAAAAGGGAACTAGAATAGGATGTTTAAATAGGGAGAGGACAGGAGTGTGGCAAAGGAGGGAATGTGGGGAGGGATGATGAACATTAAAGGTTGTGGGAAACCCACAAGGAACTCTATTACCAGAGACGCATCTTAATTGAAATTGAGTCACCATATAATGGGGAAGACAGTACCTCAACTAGACATCTGATGCCACCACCTAAAACCGCCAGAGGAAAGAATGGGTTGAATTTTGTTGAGTCAGTATCTGAATGGGCCCCATAGACCCCCAGACATCACAATATTGCCAAAGCTATTGGTTACTTTCCACAACCTGGATGGCAAGGCCCTATTGATGGACATAACACTTACTATGTCATAGAACATGGANAATTGAGCTGCTGCCCAACTAGAAGCTTCTCTTCTAATAACTAGAATTCATGGTCCTGGAAAGTGTTCTGCATGCTACCAGAGGAGAAAAATCACCATCAATATTAACCAGCTGCAAATCCTATGACCTACAGTAGNGACCTGCCTGAAAGATATACTGATACANTAATGGCACAAATATTATGGGAGTAAACAAGTACTTTTTGATTGAACTTAAGGCCAACCNACAAGATGGAACCCATACCTGACATTGATAAAGTAGCCAAGAAACCAAGGCTAGATAGGTCATGGTCTCCGGGGGAAAACCTACCACTACTATTCTGATAAAAGGAGCATAGCAATAAAATACCCACAATGACATATTGCTATACCCATGGATCACTGCGTTTCTCAATCCTTATCAGAAAAGCTTCTTCTTGAACTAGATTATAATTAATGCAGAGACCCACAACTGGACACTGTGCAGACAGTGAGAGATGAAGCACTCATTTTTAAATGGGATGTCTTTGTCAATACCCTCCCATAAGGCTCAGGGATCTAGGCAGAAGAAGAGACAGAAAAATCAGTGGTGGATGACTTCAGAAAACAGTGTCTTCCAGACAAAATAGAACTGTTATACATATGAATTCAGAGACTGTGACAGCATGCATAAATCCTGCACAGGTTCAAATAAGATAAAAGTTCCAGCACTGAGAGAAGGGTGGTGGCATACAAAGTCTAACCTTGAAGTTATGTGTAATTGATACCCACTTGGAAAGGGAAAATCGGTTTTCTCTAATAGAGTATCATTAGGCATATTTTAATTTTAGTTTATTTGTCTTGATTTTTCCTTTTTTGTGAAATATACCTGTGGGGGGGAGAGAGAGAGAGAGAGAGAGAGTAATGTGTTTGTGTAATGTGTGTGTGTATGTGTGTGTGTTTAATGTGTGTATGTGTTGTGTGGGGGGCTTATATGGGGAGGAAGGTGGGAGGACCTGGGAGGATCTGAGTGTGGGAAAAATATAATCAAAATCTATTGTCTAAATTTTTTAAATAAAATAAAAGGAGGAAGCTCAGTCCCAGAGGCTTCTTGCTCAAGTTATATATGCAATAAATAATTTCTTTGGGGAAAGAGACTTATTCAGCATAATTATTTGTGGGAAAGAGAGCTCCAGGCATGCAGCATTTGTGAGTCATCACCTGTACTGTGTTACAGCTTTTCAGTGATGCTGCCATCCAAGACCAAACCATGCTTTCATAAGAAAATAGATTCACTCGTTCACCAACCTAATAGACATGGATAGAGGAACATCTCTCTTTGGTCTGTCATTGGTATTCTATGGAGGATGAGTATATATTTATCCATGTCTACTGAGGAAAGTCACACCCATTACTTAATATATTACTATAGAAGTTAAACAGAATGACACCTAGAAAGTTGAATACATAAAGCATTCCAAAACAATAATACCACTTTTCGCTTTGATGATGATGATGATGATCTACATTTTTGTGAGTAAATTATTCAAATATTTTTTCATTGGTCCTACATATACACATATGTACCTGTTCTTCTGTCTAAAATGACCTTCTATAACATACTGTTTTAACTCAGTGTTCTCTTAACATTTCCCTGTAGGAAACCTTTGTTGATGAACTACCCTTCCAATCTAGTGTGCATTTTCTTCTTCACAATACGTACTATGTTGCACTTTTTTCTGAGACTATTTTGTCCTCTAATTTTCAATTTATTAATTAGATACCTCTCCATGTGGTATTTTATAATTCTTCAATAATAAATCTGCTATATTGCCACTGGTCACTAAATCTAGTGTCAATTTTAATTCATCTCTTCCCTCTTTATATGAATTTATATTTAATTCATTTCTAATTACTATATTGGAAATCAGCATCACATTTATCTTTTCCTTGTCTTATTTCAATTGACATTGTTCAGCCTGTCCAAGGACATGATCAATAAATATTTGTTGGTTAATTTGAGAATAAGACCAGTGAAAATAAGAAAGAAGTCTAAAGTATCTTTTGCTCTCACCTGTGACAAAGGATGACATAAAACAAAATCAAAATACAAACAGGAAGAAGTCAAGATCTCTTCTATAGATTTCCTTGAACAGTAGGAAGTTTGCTATAAAACACATTTTAGAACTTCTTGTAGATAATGTCCTATGGTGAGTCAGGATTTTTTAAACAAACAAACTACCAATAATCTCCTTAATCAAATATACTTTTTCTGAGTTTCTTACACATAAGATTTTTTTGCCTAATTCTGCTTGTTCTAGATGGCGCCTGGGGTAATTTTTCAGCCCTGCCCATACTGGTGATCTAAATTCATAAATTTCTTACTGTGCTGAATCAGGCAGTACCTACTTTTGTTGATTTATATTCTAGTTATTTTGTGAGAACATGTAAAATGGCTTGTTAAATTAGTTATTCCAAACTTGCTTCACCTATGTGCATNACATAAACATATAGCAAATATTTTATCACAGATGACTTCAAATAAAGCTTTTGCCTATTTTGTACCACTATTGGCAGTATTACTTTGAGTAAGTAACACATGACAGGCCTATCCCCATTTCGTGTTCAAAGCAACTCTACAAATCCATCCCTACTTTTATCACACTGTTTTACAGAGCAGAAAATTGAGTCACAAACATGCTAGCTTCTTTCAAGCTACTTGGCTTTACTGAAGCCAAACTGCCATTTTTTTTTAGTTGAAATCTATACAGTGTCTTAAATCCCTTGTTTTTGTGTTTTCATGACCATGTCTTTCTACACAAGGTGCTAGATCCCTCAGGCCTGAGGTCTTATCTTTATACCTTTCTGTCTTCATGTCTAAGTATGCAAACATATATTGGGACATCTTTTGGGACCCCACCCCTAAATGAAGAGCTACAGGCAATTAACAATTACTGAGAGAGGGAGAATTAGTCTTCCCAAGGGGTGAGTCCCCTGATTTGTTATCCCGTATCAAGTAGTCAGCCCTAGAAAAATTCATTCAGGCAACACTGAAAGGAAACAGTGGGTTGTTTTTATATATTTATATGTTGAGTGTGTGTGTGTGTGTGTGTGTGTGTGTATAAAAGAAATGGAGGCCTTGCATTTAGGAGTGGCAGCAAACAAGGGAGAGATAGGAAAAGGAAGAGGAAGGGAGAAAACAATGTAACTAGATTTAAAATTATTGTGCGTGCTACTCACCTACAAGGTCACCCCATAGTTTTGTATTCAAACTATAAGAAGAAAAAGAGGTGAGGAATTCTACAGAGTCCCCAAGTCATACTAATGATCATCTTGAGACAACATGTTACAAACCACAGACTCACCTGTACTGCTACATCTCTGCAGACTGAATGGTGAGTCATCTTGAAACTATTTTTATCATTGCTTATCTCTTATCCCTGAGTGGGTCTGACATTTCCTGTTCCTTCTTTTATGTTCCCATCAAAGTACTTGTTCTCATGTCTGTTGTTATATCTATGGATAGCCTCAAATGCATAGGAGTCACATGGAAGACCTTAGAGTAGCAACCAGCTTTCCTAAATGTCCCAACAAACAGCCCTATTGCGTCACATTTTCAACCTGAACAGAGTATAGTTAGTATTTAAGAAAGGGGAAGGGTTTGGGATCCATGGCCATAATGCCTTCATTATCACCCTTCTGACTGTGTTTGCCCTGCCAATAATCTAGAATCGCTTCCAACAAGTCTCCTAATGCTGCCTAGCTCTTGGCTATGCCTTCCTCATAGCCAAGTAGCTTTATAGACTCTGTCCTTTCAAAGTTACTTTCTGATCTAGTATGGATGACATAAGGTATCAGGAAATTACTGGTTAAGGAAGAAAAAGAAACAAAATAACCAGACTTGGTATTCATCTCTCTGATGATCTTATACTGGCATGAATGAAGGAAAAGGAGGAAAAAATACTTTGAGTGAAAGGTGTAGAAATATAAATAGTAAAGAAATACACCATGTTATTTACAGACAGAATAAACACAGTTGCCAAATACCTGAAACTGTTTGTGATCCAAACAGAGCAAGTTGCTAGGCCACAGAAAAGCTGAGCTGATAAGCTGTTACTGACAGGGGCCTGGCTTCAAATGGGCNGTAAAAGCCACCTTCTGTCCCATCATTTTCTCAGATTTAACAATGGCCACCTGGCTTATGACCTTATTAGCTAAACAAAGTATACGATGCTATATGTGTTAGTATATTTAGAACAGTGGTTGACTGAAATCTTTGATAGATTCTTAGCAGAATTCAATTATTACTGAATTCTAATATTATTCAATTATTATTATTTGAGTTAGAGGATCTCATTTAATGATATTGGAATATGCATTAACACGCTAGAAAGAATTACACTTGCGCTCCCATCAGGAACAGCACAAAGTAAAGTGGCAGATGCTTTTCAAACAATCTCTTTTACAACCATGAGATGCAACTTCTGGCTTGTCATAGAATAAAGAACAAGAAAATTCTAAACTGGTTAGCAATTTAGAACTTGCTCCACTTGGACCAGGAAGATGGCTCAGTAGGTAAAGACACATGCTGCAAAACCTGGAGATCTTAGTTCAATATCCAGGAGTCACGTGATAGAAGGAGAAAATTGTCTCCTGGAATTGTCCTCNGACTTCCACAAGCACACNNNGGCATATGCGTACATATATATGCACGTGCCAAAATAAGACATAATTAAAAATTAATCAATTTACAATTTACTAGTATAGTTTTCTGAACTATTTCCTGGTACAGACTCTATTTGTTTGTTTGTTTTATTCTTTGACCATGTGAAATTTGCAGGCAAAGGGATGGAACTAGAAAATATCATCCTGAGTGAGGTAACCCAGACTCAGAAGGACAAACATGGTNTGTACTCACTCATAAGTGGATACTAGATGTAAAGCAAAGGATAATCAGACTGCAACCTACAGCTACAGGGAGGAACCTAAGAGGGATACATGGTCCGCCCAGTGAGGGAGAAATGGATGAGATCTGCATGGGCTGACTAGGAGTGAGGGGGAGGAAGGGGGAGCGAGGGATGGAGCATGAGAGTGTAAGGGATCAGGAGGTTCGAGCTGGAACAGGGACAGAGTGGGAGAGCAAGGAAGGAGATGGCATGATAAATGGGGAAATCATGGGAATAGGAAGAAATAGAGTGCTAGCGAAGTTCCTGGGAGTCCACAGGGATGACCCCATCTTAGACCACTGGAAATAATCTAGAGGGTGTCTGAACTGACCTACTCCGGTNATCACATGGATGAATACCCTAACTGCCATCATGGAGCCCTCATCCAGGGACTGATGGAGGCAGATGTGGAGATCCATGGCCGGGCACCAGGCCGAGCTCCAGGAGCCCANTTGATGGGAGAGAGGGGGCCTTCTATGAGCAAGGGACAACGAGATCATGATGACCAGCCAAACTAGTGGAGATGCATAAACTATGCACCCATAGCTGAGGAGCCCCCATGAGTCCTCATTCAGAGACAGATGGAAGCAGATGTGGAGATTCACTGCCGGGCGCCAGGCAGAGCTCCAGGAGTCCAACTTATGAGAGAGAGGAGAGATTCTATGAACAAGTGACTTTGAGATCATGAGGGGAAAATGTACAGAGATGGCCAGCCAGGCTGGCGGAAATGCGTGAACTGTGGACCAATAACTGTGGAGCCCCCATGGTGCTGGACTGGGCCCTCTGGAAGCTTGAGACAGTTGTTTGGCTTGAACTGTTTAGGGGCCCGCAGGCGGTGGGATCGGGATCCGTCCCTGGTGCAGGGGCTGGCTTTTTAGAGCCCAGTGCCTGCGGTGGGACACTTGGCGCAGTCTTGGCGTAGGGAGGAGGAGGTTCTAGTCCTGCCTAGGCTGAGTGTACCAGGCTCCAGAGACTCTGTCTCTTATACACATCTAGATGTGTATAAGAGACAGTTTCAGATCATCCCCGCTTTCTTCCCACCTACTTCATATTTTTTTCTCTTTCTTAAAAAACAAACACAAAAACAATAGAAAAAAAGCCATTGAAAAACATAGAGTCTGATTCATGTTGGCCAACTACTCCTGAAAATAAGGCCTGCCCTGGCACGTTGTTGACATTCCCAGAGTCATTCCACTGAAAAGAACTGATTGTCCCTCTTACGTAAAACAGCTATCATTTGCAAATAGTTTCTTGCTAAGGGTAGGATCTTGTGTCCACTTCCCTTCCTTCATGCTTGCATATTGTCTTGCTTCAGCTTGTGCAGGTCTTGTGTGTGCTGCAACAATCTGAGTTCATATGTGCATCTATTCTTTTTGTATGGAAGTGCTGTTTCCTTAAAATCATCAAAAACCTCTAGCTCTTGCATCTTTCTGCCCCCTCTTTCACATAGGTCCCTGAGCCTGGAGGGCTGGGTGTGATAAATTCATTCCATTCCTAGATGAGCACTCTTACTCTCACCATGTTGTTCAGATGTGGGTTTGTGTGTTAACTATCATCTACTACAAGAAGAAGCTTCTCTGATGGTTGAGTGGTTCACTGAACTATGGATATGGCAGTATGTCATTAGGAGTCATTTTATTACATTATTCATTTAGCAAAATAATAGCAGTGGGTTTTCCCCTGATTCTTGACCTCATTAACAATATCAGTTATGGATTCCATCTCATGAAGTGGACTTTAAATTCAATTCTTCATTTTTTCAAATTTGTAAGAATTCTTTAAGAAATTCAAAGAATGTATTTTTCTCATATTCAGGCCCACTTCCCCAACTCCTCTCAGATCCATCCTGCTCTTCGCTAATTGCCCAATTTTGTGTTCTCATTTTTTATAATAATTGTTTTATTTTTTGAGATTATAGTGTAATTGTGTGATTTCACTGTTCATTGTCCTTGCTACAAATCCTCCCNTAAGCACAGCCTGTTCTCTTGCAAATCCATGTCCTCTTTTTCTTCAGTCATTTCATACTAATGTTAAATTGTTACTTGATGTCATATTTAACAAGGTTAAATTGTTACTTNATGTCAAAAGAAGATTTTCTGTATCTTATTTGCTTTATTTGTGTGTTAGTCATTTGAGGTTGTTAACCATGATAAATTAAGTGGGAGAATTTTAAAACATTTTTAAATTGAAATGCAAAATCTTTGCATATTTATGAGTTATCATGGACATTTCAATACATCTATGATTTTTTAATGTAAAAATAAGATTCTTTCTCCTAAAACATTTATGTTTTGTGGTGAAAAGTTGAAAATCCTTTCTTGCAGTTTTATAAAAATGTTTTTTAATTATTTTCATTATGTCTTTTATTTGAGATTATAATATAATTGTGACATTTCGCTCTTTTCCTCCCTTTAACTGCTTCATATACCCCTTCCTGCTCTTTGTCAAACCTATGCCTCCCTTTTCATTAATGGTATACACACACACACACACACACACACACACACACACACACACACACACACACACA